>OMLI01073447.1:0-20646 GCA_900302605.1 Rondeletia loricata | reverse complement strand
AATTGAGAAAGAAACCCAACAACTGGTATAAGCAACGCCCTATGGGGGAGGCTTATATATCTTAAAACTACTACTAATAATAATAAAATAAGAACAGCTGCTCTGACCCCGTCTCCTTGTGTGACTGTGACTGGGTGTTTCTCGGCCTGCCTGTGTGTGTATGAGGAGCGGAGGGAGAGGGAGGAAGGAGTAGTTCCTATCCAACACAATTATTTGCTACATTTAATTTTTTCAATTTTCAATTCAGCATCAGATACACATTCAATTTCGTAAAAAAATTATATTAAAATGACTGGTTAAAGAAAACACTTGGTATCAATATTTTTACGTGAGGATCGATTCTCAAAAGGAAACGTCAGGATCGGAAGTATTGATACTTCAGTATCGATCCGCCACCCCTAGAACTTCAGAATGAGCAAAACAAAATGCGTTGCCCACAACCAATCAGATTGTTCCATGGATTTTTCAAGCGCTTTCAGCAACATTCAATTTGAACAAGACAGTGTGCAAAGCCACGGAACAGCTGGGCACCCATGTAGCTTGGAGGGGAATGCGCATACCGCCACCCACTAGAGCAACTTGCAGTTAAATGCCATTGGGAGCTCACCACTTTCAGGACTGTTCACCGTAAGTTTCGATTCTGTGTTTACGCGCCACTGCGCATGCTCACGGACTCACTCTCTCTCTCGTTCTCTCTCTCTCTCACTCTCTTTCGCTCTCTCTTTTTCCTCTCTCTGTGTCGATTCAGCTTCATCAGTTTAACCCAAAACCCCTCGCTCTCTCTCTGTCGCTCTCTCTCTCTTGTTCTCTCTCTCTCCATCTCTCTCTCACTCTCTCTTTTTCCTTGCGCATGCGCAGTTCGACAATGACCGGACAGACAGACAGACGGACGGACGGACGGACGGACGGACGGACGGACGTATGGACAGACTCGAGCAAATCATAGGTATAGAGATACCCAATAATAGTACTTAAGTAAAGTAACGAAGTATTTTTACTTCGTTACTTTCCACAAGTACCTGCATCCTTGTATGATCAGCATCAGCATAAAAAGCCATAACGGCAGGAATGACAAAGAATGCAGACGAAAACAAACCATTCCATCTAGGATTGCAAGGACACTCAAACTCCACCTCCATTAACTTCTCCAAGCCCATGAGGATGAAGCCAAAAGCCACATTTGACACAAGAGGGCTGTTTCCAAATACACTTATCAGTCTTGCGAGCCATTGTTGTCTCCTTTCCATACTAAATTCTACATAAAAAGAGAAAACTGCGGATGAGAAGCGAGAGAGAAGGTGCACATTTATGAAAATGCAGACTTCAGTGATGCATGAATAATACTTTTTGTGGGAAGGTTTGCTCTGCAGGCAGAGGACCGTATTTCTGTTCTCATTGGTTTACATAAAAGGAAGGCGTACCCATTGTGTCTGCATTTACACCACCAATTGGTTTACTAGGGATGACAGTCATGGCATCCAGAGAAGTAGTATATCCACCCTGAGAGGTGGCTGAGGGAGGGAGATAAAGTGGAGGGAAAGAGAGATCCTAAAGCATTGGGGTGTCTATATAATAAGTCACCCTGAGAATACCAACTTTAAATATTCCTACAGAAAAAATCTGAACTGTGGTGAGGCTCTGTTGACTATTATCAATGCATAGTCAATGGGACCACATAAAACAGGAAGTGATTACAGCTTTCTCTACTTCCACTATGCTGTGGCATCTTTGCATTTTAAACAGAATATCTATTGTAACAAATGCGACAGGACAATATAATTAATTGTAATGGGAACATACCAGTTTCTTCACAGGTTGGTACATGTAGGTGGCAGCAGAATGCTCTGTCAGGTGTTTTAGAGATATTACACAAAAATAACATTGAAGCTGAAACTAGACCTTAGTGTTGCTTACAGACTCTGGAAGCATGTACGTAGTTTAACTTGAAAATGTAAATGCAATGGGATAATTGAATTGAAATTACGACTTAAATGTTGCACACATTTGCAAACGCAAAAATAGGATGCAATTGTTTTATTGCATTTTAATTTTCTAATTTGAATTATCATTTGAATGCTGTTAACCATATAGTCGGGCATGTCTTTGAAAATGAAATGTCAAATGGCTTTTTCATTAACATTTTAATATTGGGTCTGTGTAGATGGGTCTGTGAATGTGCAGACTAGTACATGAAAATATTATTTTTGGTCAATATTTGTCTCATATTCATTCTTTATGACTAGACGTTTCCTGGGTAACTGAGCAACTTTCCCTCATAAGTTGTAAACCTTGCCACTTTCCTGTCTCACCTATCATTTTGTGACATCTTCTCATTTATTTCATCCACTAAAGCACAGAGCAAAGTAAAAAAAGGTTCCTCTCCATTTTGATCCAGGCCAAACCAAAGCAACAATTTAATTCTGGAAGTTATTACAAGTTGCATGTTTTTGATTACCAAGCAGAATACCTATTTCTCTAGCAGGGTCTCAACATTCAAATTTTAGATACCGGGGCAGACACTTCAACCACAAAATTACAGCAGTTTCATCCTCCTTCAGCTTTAATTGTTCTCTAGGTATTACATTGAAGATGAACAGTAAAGATTGAGATGGCCTAGTCCTGGTAAGATTCAGGCCTTGCAGTTTTACCAGTTGAAGACTGCAAAACAGGCTATACAATCATTAGTTTACAACCAGCAGCCCCCACCCCCTAATGTCAAAATACAATGGCTATGTTCCAAGCTAATAGGCTGTGTAAGTTGGTAAAAGGGTAAGACACAGGAATCTGGAGATCAACTGGCACCCTGACATCAATTACAAGCCCAACGACTCCATATTAGTCATGCACAAGCACGTGCAAAGCCTATTGCTGGTCTGAACTGGGATTTCTGAGTTCAGATCATTAGTCCCAGGCCACTCACTGTAAGTATGGATGACTCAGTATTCATTAGTTCCCTTTAGATTAGTGACAAGAGAGGCTAGGCTACACTGTGTTGCAGGTGTGAGACTGCCTTTACCCTATATTAGCTCAAAGTGAAATAGGATTAAAAGTCTGCTTAAAGCCCCAGGGTCTGTTGAGGTCAGGGCTTAGTCAGGTGCCTGTGTGACTGCTTGACCTACAACACAATTTAAGGCCTTTAGCAGCTTGTTAAGTTATGTTTATGGCATTATATAGCCATTTGAATACTGCACACCACATGGTGCTCCACTAATGTGTTAGGTCGGGATCAAGGTCGGGATGTGTCTTTTTGTCGTCTCTGTGCTCCTCTAAGATCTCGCGGGATTTAATATTAGATGGGGAGGGGGGAAGAAAGGTGGTTCCCTGCTGCTGCACCGGGCTGACGGCAGAGACTCTGCACAGGTGGCCAGCATTAGTACCAGTCTACCTATAGCGACGCTTTATTCTGCCTGACCCGATTGGAGCGTCAGTCTCGGCTGCTTGCAGTTACAGCCCGCATCATACCCCGCTCAGGTCACCTTAGCGCTTCCCTACCGGCGTCTTTCATCTTCCGTCTTCAGACATGATACCTGGCAAACGAAGAACTGCAGTAATGTCCTTCTCCGTGGCGATATTTGGAGCACTGATGCTGCAGACTGTTTCTTCCCAGAACGGTAGGAATGTGCACGCCTTAAAGAAACACATGACGCTGAACATACATCATGGCGAAAATGCGTTTGAGAGAGGGATATATCTCCTGGTTTTCTGTCACAAGCGCATTTTTTTGGGTGCGTTTTCACAAATGGATCGTTTTAAGCGTCCTCTCTATTGATAAGGCTATCCGTCACGAATGTGTCTCCAGCACGCAAGCCTCATTTGATAAATATCCAGCATGGACATTTCGCTACTCTAAAATAAATAGATGTCAACCGAATGAAGCCTTTTTGCTTTAAGCACCGCGCGTTTGAAAATAAGGGTCAGTGAATCATTAATAGGCTACAATCTGTACTCGTCTGGCTGAAATGGGCCACACGGAGGCCTATAGGGTGTCCCTAAAATGTCCTTTGAAGTGTGGAGCTGAATACCGACTCGAGACATGAACGGTTCATTCAGCAAGGACACGTTCTGCTCATAAGGAAAGGGAATCGTTAGGAAAAGGGGGTTGGGGGGAAAAAATCGAGTATCCGGGGTGTAATCTGAAGTTCAAATTCTTTATCTTTTCCTTTGACTTGAACACACACACACACACACACACACACACACACACACACACACACACAGCCAACCTGTCAGGCTTGGTAGTCCACTCATATGTATGGAGTGCAATATGACTCAGGAATTCAGCAATCCAGCAGCGTATTAGCCTGCTAACTCCTATCCTACAGGGTTGATTTGATTGATTGATTGATTTTATTTATGGATATAGAAGACCATACAAAGCATCCAGGGGATAACATGTAAAAGTGAGACACTTATTTCCAACATGGTCCCTGATCTTATAAACAGGTCAGACAGTAACACATAGCATCACATACTCAATCATCTAAAACACATATTAAAAACTAAAAAACATAAGATAAGTCCACGTCAAATGCATATTAAAATACCATCAAAAAATAAATATATATACACACAAATATACATACACTGTACATACATATATGTACCTATGTAACATTCACAACCATTTCACTACAACAACCAAAAAACCAATTTCATAAGTGCAAAACAACCATACCGTTTGCTCAAAATGCGACACCAATACTTGTTGCGCATACCATTTACTAGCCATTTCTTTGTGGCCCATCTGAAACTCTTCTATTTGTTTCAAGGACACTGGGAGCTTATTCCACTCGATTGCTGCCGAATATGAAAAAGTATTCTTGCCCATTAATGTCTTAAATTTAGAAAGAGCAAAATCTGTAGAACTTCTTCTAGTGCCATAGTTGTGAATATCCCTGAAACAATTAAAATAATTTAAAAGATACTGTGAGGTAATGCTCTGCATGAAGCCAGACCTTTTTAACCGAGCATAACATGTAGGCTATGTGATCGGACGTAAGACCTTAGATGTGCAGCACTGTAAATAGCACCAGTCCATTTTGCTGCATGCTTCTATTTTTAGAGCAGAGATGCTGCACTGGGAACCATGGCTTTAATGTCCTCTTGCAAGAGTGAATCCGTTAACTCTTCGCTGAGATGTACTGCACTGCAGGATGTCATTGATTTCTCAATCCAATTCTACTTGTCCAGATGACCCTCTGCTCATAAATCTCGTATGGCAGCGCACCGGTCTGAACTGGTTATTCTTAGGTGTGCAAGTGTACAGAGGAGCTTGCGTCCCTTTGCAACCGTTTATCATCTGTGTGTGTGTGTGTGTGTATTCATGTGTCAGAGTGAGAGAGAATCTATTCATTTTTGTCCTTCTTAGAACTGACCGTGTGTAGGAATGCATAAGAAGTCTCCTCCAGTATTGTACACCCACTCATCTCTTCTTCAATCAAGTGGAGAAAGCTCAGAGTACTGGTTAAATTTGATAGCTTTGTCTTTTCTTATCCGCTCCACGGGGTTTTCAAGGATTCTTTAAAATGGTGACAGCATATATACTGTTGAAGATAGGGTAGGCTATCTTCAACTGTCCTCAAACCTTTCATCACTTTTATGACAGCTTGAATCAAGAGAGGCTGGAAAGTTTAGAGATTGCGACAGTATATATATGCAGAATGTTATTTCATCACTGTGTTTCTTGCATCGGGATATTCTTTGTCAAATTCCAGACAGCTGAGTCTGATAATGCAAGATATTGATGTACACAGCAACCAACCACATGGGAGGAGCCATTTGTATCTGCTAATGGCTATTCATATGTGAAGCAATTCCAGTCAAGGTTCCCTAAGGATGTGTGTTTCAGCTAAGGCAGACTAGTGGTTTTACCCAGCAGGCTGTTTAATCGTTTCATTAAAAAAATAATCTAATTTCTCATTGTTAATAAACCACAAGAACTGCAAGGAAGGCCTCAATGCACTGATCAATGCCAACAGAGATTTTGCTGTGATTAAAGGCCCTATACTGTATGTAAATTTTCAGCCGAAATTAACATTCATTAAGCGTTTTTTATTGCCAATGAGTGAATTTTCCGTAACTAATGAGAACTAATGACACCAGCCGCGTCTCTCTCTGTTCAGCTGTTCAGTCTCTATATGAGCAGGACTGTGGAGATGGCGGGCCGACATTTCGAGGCAAATCTACCGGATGTGACGTTATGCGCGTTCCCGAGCCTGCCTCTCACACACACACACACACACACACACACGCACGAGCCAGGAGCGCGTGTAAGAGACTGACTGCAGTTCCCCTAACGACCACTGTCATACACTGTGTCAGTAAGAGTAACAATTTACATATATGGCCTTTAAGTGTGCTGAATAGAGTTGCCACTTGATTTAGAAACCAGCAGTCTTGTGGCCGAACTCATAAATAGAGATACTGAGATGTCCATCAATACACAAAGCCAGACTGCGGTCAGCCAGAGATTGACAAATTATTCACCTTACATTTATATATAATAGGCAAAAAGGGGGTTGCGGTTGAGGTCAGTTCAAAGAGCAAATTGATATCGGTATTTATTCATAGAGAACATGAGAATGTAATGCAATGACCCAGGTTGGTATAGTATAAAATACTATTTGTCAGTGAATAGGAAAAGTACAAGTGGAAATGATTTTAGGATGTGGCTGCACCATGCAAAAGGTACAGTATGTTGGGAGGCAGGAGACCAGGGTCCCGTGGCATTTTGAGATAAATAATCAACACAATGCTCAACCAACAAAGTATATGACATATCGTGAGCTTGGAATTATGAGGTTCTATCTGGGTAGAGTGCAGTTCTGCGATATTGAGCATCAAATATTTGTAGGATAATCTATGCATATTTTTCTACACATGTTTGTAGTACTCCTTGTCCACTGTTGTTTGCATCTTACAGAATTGCATGAGGATGATTGGACAGCCTCTTCCTCGCCTGTTTTCTCAATCAATCCTCAACCCTCATTGTCTGTTTCTCCTTCTGTCTTCCTTTTCTACTGGATGTTCTCCTCTGTTCATCTGTCTCACTCCTTATCTCTGCTGTTCTGTGTTTCTGCTCCTCTCAATCTGTCATTAAAAATACTGATTCAATATAAAGGCGAAGCTGAATATTAATTCACTATTCAATTAGCTCACTCGGTGTGTCACAACAGTTTTGGTACATTAACTGGGATGGTAACCACTGGACAGGAGTTACTTGATATTACATCCACATACTGCAGATTCATCAGTAGATAAAGAGAAATAACCTGTTAGGAAACAATAATGATTATTGTAGGTCATCTGATGTTAGGTTCTGTAGCTAGACTGAGCTAGCTAGTGCCAGTGATTAGCCTTGATTAAGCCTAAAAGCCTCACTTACCTTTCTCATGAAAAAGTGGAGTGATATTGTCATTAACTTTGAAAATGCTCCTATTTTCTGGCTTGTACGCCATGATTACTAGCGTTTCAGGCTACATTAGCTAGCCTCTGACGGGATGTGCCTGAAAGGTAGATTTTAATTGATCCTCACTGAAATTCTGAATTTTGTGATTGGATGGGAAATAGAATATTTTAGTACCAAGCTGAAATGCAGTTTCTGAGGTAGAACTTTGTATCTTTTTTAATATTATCCCCAAAATGCTCTTTTAAAAAAAACAGCACAAGCATAACGTAACATTCAAAGATTATGAATATGTAGACAATTCAATTTTGATTAAAAAAAGTAAGATAGAACCTTATAATTCTAAGATCTCGATTAATAAAACTGCAGTAAATTGATCAACATACAGTAAATAGGTATCTTCCAAGCATAATTGTTTCTGTGTGTTATGTATCCATTTGGGAGACACATAACAACATACAAAAACTGACATTTCAGCAACTTGAGGTGAGAAACATGTAGAGTGGCGTGCTGGGATGATCTGTCTCTCAGTTTGATGTTAAGAGCTTAGGTGTTGAGTTATGTTTTCATTTTCAGTTACTTCATTTGCAGAAACTTAGCCTATATGAAGGTATCTGTTGTTGGCACAGTATGGCCCAGACATGATAAACCATTTCTGGGTTGTACAGCAGGAGTGTGATGTCAGTTTGAGAAAAAAAAGTGAATGTGTTTCTTGTGATAATCTGCCTGGTCTGGTTGGTTGACTCTCTGTCTCGTTGCCGTTGAGTGCTTCTATGGAAACAGAGGGGTCTATCGCCATGCGCCCACACTCTCCCCAGAGACCCAGAGCTGCAGCTTCTATAAATCTCCTCTCAATCTCATGTGCACTCCACAGTGCCTATATACTGTGCTTATGGCTACACCCCCCCCTCCTCTCTTCAATTGTCTTTCCTCGCATTTATTTTGACATTTTTAGTCCAGTAACATAACAGTAGACTTTGTCTCACTGAGTGAAAGGCAACTATGTTCAGTCACTGAATGATCACATAAACAAGCTTTTCTGAGCACTGATTATGTTTTTACTTGGTAGATACAATGTATTGCTATGAAACTACAAGGTCACTTGGAGGACTTTTGGACGTGAGCACTGTGTAAGCCAGATAATAATTTATATGATGTCTTTAATTAGACAAAACCAAGTGAGGGCATCCTGACAGAATTGAATTAAAGGTTCCCAGGAATAGCAGTAATAATGGCTTGGACAGATCTGAGGTCATCTCTCTCCTCTAACAAAAATGTTGATGTGACCGTTGTTGACAATTTGCTGCTGATATCACAGTATTGTGTTGGACATCATGCAACGGCAGACAATTCCATGCTGTAGAAATTGTGAAACAATCTTGTGAAAAAGAACATTTTACATTTTTTCCTCACTTTTATTCTGCTTGTATTGATCTTTGTTTTCATTTTAATATAATTTGTCTGTCAATGTCTTTGATTATTTTACCTAATCCTTATTTTCTTTTGTTTCCCTAACTGGATCCTTTTTAATTTATCCTTTTATCTTGCCTTTCCATCCTACACCTTTTCCCTGTTTTCCTCTTTTGGCTCGTCTGTTTGCACATGCTGCCCCCCCCACCAGCGGGCTTTGTGAAGTCCCCTCTGTCTGAGACTAAGCTCACAGGGGACACCTTTGAGCTGTACTGTGACGTGGTGGGCAACCCCACCCCAGAAATCCAGTGGTGGTACGCTGAGATCAACCGAGCTGACTCCTTCAGGCAGTTGTGGGACGGTGCCCGCAAGCGGCGGGTGTCCATCATCACGGCTTACGGTGCCAATGCAGTGAGCGTGTTGGGTGTCACTCGTCTCACACTGGACGATGCTGGGACCTATGAGTGCAGAGCTAGCAATGACCCGCGGCGCAACGACCTGCACCAAAATCCAGCTACCACCTGGGTCCGTGCTCAGGCCACTGTAACAGTGCTGCAGAGTGAGTGGTCAGTGTAGAGGAAAATCCAACCAAACGTAGTCCCTGTGTGATTCAGCTTCCCTCAAACATGTCCAGCGGGCCACTAGTTTCCTCCCTAGATGCCATCCTCCCCCACAGACCTGGAAAATGAAGAACTATACCATCAACTAGTCATTATCTTATCTATTACAAGCAGAGCTGAGTAGTATTTTGTATTGTGCAGGTGCCCATCCCTCAGTTCAGTGCACCCTTCAACCTGTAGAGCCCAGTCTCCTCTATTTCCTCTCCATCTCTTCTGTAGGCTGTTCCACATATTAGTTTCCCTTTATCTTTCATGTTTTTCATTTCCCTGAATTGAATATCATCATATTCCGTTTTTCTCTCCTGATCTTCCCTGTGTGTTATGTGTGACACTATGTGTTACATGTCATTATAAATGCTCACCCACCTACAATACACAATCAATGCATTATATAAGCATTTCTCAAAATTGCAGTTCATGTTGTGCGCATGTAACTTTCCCACAAATTATCCAGTGCTAATATTTGAGAAGCACAAAGCCTAGATGGAAACAAAGAGTGGGTGTAAACATTAACAACTCGACAAATTGAATGTGTGTTGGGCAAGTAGCGTTGCAGCTTGTGAATACTCTGATTGACAGGCCCACTGGTGTGTACAAGTCCAAACAACACTTCGATAATCCAACTATCAGAATTAAGCAGGATATGAATACTCCAATTAAACCCTTCATTGAAGTAAGCTAATCCAAGAGAGGATTTTAGACAGTCTGCGTTTGAATCGGATGTGAGTGCATGTAATTGTAGAGTATTTGAGTTTCAGTGTGTTTTTTTTAATGGGATTCCTGGAGAGCTATCAAATCTCAGCTCTGAGTTACAGCTCAGAGAGGACTCGGATGGACCTTGACCCAGTGCCTGCTTCACCGGCTCCTGACCCGAGTACTTCTTTTGTAAATGCAGAATCAGTTGAGGTAGACCAAACTACGCAATGAATATTTGAAGATTATTTCATATTTTACTTGTATTTACTATTGCCATCAGTTTATTTCAGTGGTCGCGTCATATCATGTGCTTCCGCCATGATAAGGTGTTGAAAAAAATCACTGGAACGTGTGAGACTTCTCTGTATGCCGCAACTGTAATGGAAGAAAATTATTTTGATATTATCCTATTTATAACGTTTTCTATAGCGCCGTCTGCTACAGTGTGGTTGGCCATGGTTTCTGTATGAACCCTTTGTGTGTCATAGCTGATCTATGTCTATCTTGCAGAGCCGTCCATCACCTCCTCTGACCACGTCACACTTCCTATGGACTCCCACAGTCCCCCTTTTACCCTGCAGTGCAACCTGACCAGTGCTCACAGTGTCCACCAGGAGAGCTATTGGATGAAGAATGGGGAGGAGATCCCGGAAACACGCAGCACAAACCGGAACACTGAGTACAAGTAGGAGTCATGGCAAAACCTTGCATGTCTGTGAGAGGGTTTAGAGATCCTGGCGTGGTTTTACTTGAGGTGTGTTTCTGCTCTGCAGGCTGGTCAAACCAAGAGGAGACAACGCTGGACTGTACATGTGTGTCTACACCTTCGAGATGGCTCCTCCAGCCAACGCCACCATCGAAATTAAAGGTACGTGTTGATTTGTAAGCTACAGGCCCTTTTTTTCTGTTTCAAGGCCACATTGGAGATGTCACCAGTAAAAATGACCCGGGTGGCCTTGGGCGCTAGCAGCCCTGTCATGTGAGGACCTGTGATTTGAAACTGCTCTACTGGCTTCTCAGGGGCAAGCAGCGCCCTTGACATCTCCATCTAACCAATGCCCTGATCAGTGGCAGCAGATGGTGTCTGATGGCAAGGGATTATGTTTCCATGGTAAATTGGATTTTGGTAGTGCTTGCTTTTATTTTATGGGGCACTTCTGTCGGTGTGGGCAGAAAGATTTACAATACTACATGAGTTTTACATGTAGCATTGATGACAGACAATTAATATTGTATTGTGCCACCTGTTCCTGATAGTTAACATATCCTGAATTGATGAAATGCTTTTGAATGGAATATTGGGTGTATAAATATATATTGGATTTCCATTTTGATTTCAGTAGTGTGACCATCTCCTGCCAGTGGCTGTTTGATGTGTTTGCCGGATTAATGTTTATTCCATCTTCCTCCCTGCTGTTCACACAGTAGTTAGTCAGGCTTCCCTATGTAGCACTCTCCTGATTGTGCCTGAAAGACTTAACTGGAATTACCTTCATTTAGTGGATTAGTGGAAATGCGGAGCATTTATGATCCCACTGCTGTACAGCAGCTGTTCAGTGCCTGAAAACACTTCATTCACACAGCAGTTTTTCACCAGCATTGCCTTCTTAAGTAAAAAAAGAACAGATTGCAATAATGTGAGTGATTTATAGTTTATTATCAGTTTCTACTTGACAATGTCAGGAGTACACAGTTTAAAAGTACAAATTACACATTTACATTTTCCCTGCAATTGACATAATATATACATACCTACATTATTGCACACACAGTAAACCTGTGGCACTGTATTTTGGTGAACTTCTTAAATGTAATAACAGTGGATCTTTGCTTTTGTTCCTTGTTTTAGCCTCTCCTGACATCACAGGCCACAAGCGAAGTGAGAATAAGAATGAGGGCCAGCGTGCTGTACTCTACTGTAAGTCTGTGGGCTATCCTTACCCCATCTGGACCTGGCGCAAGTTGGACAGCGGTGTTTACATGGTATGCTATCACTCCCATATCCCCACATCCATAAGCTTAGTGGGAAAAGGTTTCTGCAGTTTATGGGTGCTGCAGTTTATTTTGGTGGGATGCAGTAATATCTAGAGGTGTGTGGAAGTCCTATATTGTGTTGCGTCATACGTATATGGTATATTCAAAACCCTGACCCCATCGTTCTTTGGTTCACTGTGATCAATAAACAATTGATGTCTGTTAGAGCAAGTCTGGAAAACACTAGCTACGTTTACATGCACGGAGAATTTTGTTCTTAACCCGGTTACTCAAGTAACCTGGTTTTGTGTCGACGCATATAAACTTCATAACCCAGTTAGAATATTCCGTATAAGCTCATACCTCAGTTTTGAAAATTTGCGTTTGATTTTTGCTGTCTGCGCAAACTCTGACTCGCACAGCATGATGGGTACATTTTGATGACAACAGAAAACATGGCAGGGAGCAGTACTCACTATTACTATTGGTAATTTCTTTCCCCTGTATTAGAAGTAACCTACCACTCAGTCAAAGAGGGTAGCTGGCAGCCGCATCTTTTTCATACTTTCTTGCTGGCAGACCGTTCTATCTGTGGGTGGGACACCACAGGTGGACAGGAATATTCTGTTCATTGGTTTATTGATGGCAACAGGAAGACTCAATCACAGGGTATCAAAAGCACAAGTAAACAGCTTAACCCAAATAAGACGTTAACCGGGTTACTCTGTGCATGTAAACATAGCCACTGTCATCTAACACATAGTCACATTTCTCTATGACACATCCACCATCAACCTTATTTTATTCTGTGGATTCCTTATTCCTTGATAGGAAATTGATAACTCATCTGGACGCTTCTTCATCAGTAACAAAGACAACTACACTGAGCTCCATATTGACAACCTGGACATTGGTGCAGATCCTGGGGAGTACCAGTGCAATGCCACCAACATGATTGGAACCTCTTCTGTGATCTCTGTGCTGAGGGTGCGCAGCCACTTGGCCCCCCTCTGGCCTCTACTGGGGGTTTTGGCCGAGGTCATCATCCTGATCGTCGTCATCGTTGTTTACGAGAAGCGCAAGAAGCCAGACGATATACAAGATGGTGAGTCCCCAGCAGTGGTGTTTATGATTCCTTTGGTTTTCCAATCATTTAGACATTACTTAAGAGAAATGGATCTCTCATGGATCTCTCCTGTGCATGTTGTGAAAACACACTTTGCATCCAAAGCCCAGTGAGTGTGGTGTTGGGCAGTGGGGGGACTGTGAGGGAGGCACGCTGTTTCGGTGTCATTCCTTTGCAGGAGACACTAACTCGGTCACCTGACACTGTGCTGTGCCTGCACTCAATAATTCAGTCTGACGACATTGACCCAACAGGCAGACACTGTTGCAGTAGGTCACACCTTGTCAGGACAATTTCATGTATTTAATATTCATGAGACATACGATACTGCTGTGTTGCAAGAGGTGGACTGTTTTCAATTATTCATGGGTTTCAAGGGACCTTGCCCCGTCCCCAAGCTCCAGCAAACTTAGCCATGAGAGACATCATTAGGTAATAGGTATACAACCTGCCTATGCTGTCCAGGGATTTTCTAATAATGCTATGTTTGTATTTTCAAGAGTCTAGCTACTGTATATTATAAATTATGCATCACTGGTGGTGTTGTCACATGATTAGATTCAACGTGCAGCAGATGAATGACAGAACTGTCAGTGACGCTCAATGACAGTTAACTGTGGTAGAATAAATTGTCATTACTATTCATTCCATGGTGAGAAGTGGACTATTGCTGAATTGGTAGATTTGAAAGGCATATTTCACTTTGGTATAATATACATAGTTTTCAGCAGCCTTACCCCGGTGTAAATGCACCTGTAAGTGTACCAGCTACATCAGCGCTCCCAATTGTCCGTTGTCAGCATCGCCGTTCCTGCAGGTTGCCGGGGTCCTAATTTTGTTTCGGGGCCTCGGCTAAAATAATTGTTCTGTAGTATTAACTACGGTAGCAAACATTTCAATGGAATAGACAATTCTGATATCTGACGTAGGCTACTTGTAGGTGCATTTACATGGGGGTAAGGCTGCTGAAAACTTAAGTCAATTTAAGAATCCTCATAGCTTTTCAGTAGCATAGGGCATTACAAAGTTGTTGTAGAGCATCAGTCATACACCAGAATCCTTACTCAAAATGTACATTTTCATTCATATTTTTGTTATAATTCTTGAAATCAGGTTAGCTTTTTTATTGAATATTTTTAACAGATTGTTGTATGATCTCCCATCCTCCCCCTTTCCCAAATCGCATAACCTAAACCATGTTTGTGGTAAGTGAGAGACTTTGCATGCCTCATGAATTTCAATAAGCATCCAGTCTCATCTCCTTCCAGTTCACAGCATATTACCCACACGCTCAATCCTCTTTAACTTTTGCAATGTATGTTTTACATTAGTGTCACGTGCAGTTCAACATGTTGAGCAACAATTTTTGCTTACGATTTTTTTTCACTAACAGCTCCATATAGTTGCATCAAACACTGCATTACTGCAGAATATAGTTGCATCAAACACTGCATTACTGCAGAATATAGTTGCATCAAACACAGCATTACTCCAGTTCTCAAATGGCATGCATGTTACTATAATGAATTGAAAGTATTGTGTGTTTATACTGTTACTATTTTCTTACAGAGTCAATGACTTTATTATCTAGTAGGCTAATATTGATGGAGCTGCTTTTCTGTAATCTGTTGGAGTGAACAGATCTTTGTGAGCAGTGCTTGTCTGTGCATGACAGAAGTATTTTTAAACTTAACCTTTGCCTGTACATAATTGTTCTCACTTACTGATACGTTTTAATGTGGTGTTGTGCTGGTTTTTACTGCATTCTGTGTGTTTGTGAGTGGCCTCATGCCAAATGTAAAAGATGGTTTTCATACGCCATATGGCCTGCTCACTATTCAGCGTCCTCATCTTCGTTTCCATCCCATGACTACAATCTGCACATAGTCATGCTCTTTCACAGATGCCCAGAACAACTACAGTAGAGTTGAATTCAAGTTTCAAGCCTCAAGTTCAAGTACACCATGTATCAGTCACACAACTACTGTAACATGTTGCCATTTTTCATGCTCTCTGTAAAAACAACTGTCAATTCATCAACGTGTGCAACTTTCTTCCGATTATTATTTGGTCTTCATTTCTCCATATTTTCCCTTGTTGCCTCAGATGATGAACCAGCCGGACCAATGTAAGTACAAATACGTTACAGTCACTACCTTAGCACTGTTTAGCTCGGCAATGTGTGTTTTGTTGCAGCATATAAACATGCATCTACTCTTTGACAGTCTATATAGCTCAATGTACAATCCAAATCTGGGTCACACAGCGTTCGCAAATAACTAACCTGCTTTAAGAGCCATTTAAGGGTGGTTTGTGATGAATGAATGAATCACAGGGAAATGTTTCAAAGTCAATTTAGGACACTTCCCTGTGATTGACAACTTGCCTCCTACCTGAATTGTCCTGATGAGGTAAACCCCACCGATGATTCTTAAGTAGGTTAAAACAGAATCTAAGAATTATTTGCAAATACTACTTGACCCAGGTCTGGTATTGTCCTCCACTGTGAAAAGTAGAATTTATGTGTTCGTGTGATCAGCTATTGAGTGTACACATCTTTCATTCGAGACTAGACCTAATTGTGTCATTGACTTCCTGTTTAAGGAAAACGAATTCAACCAACAACCACAAAGACAAGAACCTCCGCCAGAGGAATACAAACTGAGCAGACTGTCTACTAAGTAAGTATTTAATCTCTCTCCTCGGTAATAGGAGGAAGAAATACACTGTAAATCCAGTGTCAAGTTGCTGCTAAATATATGTATTACTAGCCTGTGGCCACAAATTACGAGATGATCTACTAAATATGAAATTACCACTGAAAGCTCTTGTCAAATAAAATAACCAGTGAGTTATTACACTATTGACTGCGCTAATTAATTGATTTGTCTCTGTATTTACAGGTAACATTACATATGTTTTGACCATATGAAGGTAATCCATAGCTATTGTTAATAAGATTTATCTGCCATTAAAGTATGGTTGTGGAGGAGCTAAATGGCTGTACTGTATGAGGCATGCCTTATGATTTTATTGTGTGAGGGTGAGGGGTCTAGAGAGACTCAAACCATTATGGAATTGTTAACATTATAACCATTGTTGCTGCATGCAGTTGTTGACATTTATGATTTTTCCCCCCTCCCATCTGCTAATTTTACATTTTTACTAATTCTGAAGTAATGCATGCAAGATGTTGACCTTCTGTTTGATACAGAAATGGCTTTTTGTTCTTTTCTCTGAGAGTGGCTTCGTGTAGATAATTTGTGCCGTGTGTTCTAGGGGAAAACAAAAGTTGGCAATGTAAAAGAAAATGCCACCATAATCTGGTATGCCAGTTGTGTACAGTTTTATCATTCCACTGCATACCATTTTATAAGTTGGTACTTTATTAGATTATATATATTACATTTTAAGGGCTTTGCAATGTCCCTCTAAATTTGATTGAGGTTTATTTTACTGTATGTACTGTATGTATTAAATCACTATAACTATGTATCAAATCACCATTAATATAAAGACTCTTCATGCTGTATGATGCACTTAAATGTTGAAATTGAAAAATTGCATAAACCTACTTTAGGAAATCTGTACTAAATCATTCTAACATATTGTTTTTTAAATGTGTATTGTATAGCATGGCTATTATCCTATGCAATTATTATTCATATCAATATATTGAAAAACATCTCAGCTTTTGATTCCTCTGTAAAGCTTTAAATGAGTAGGATCACCTTAGAGCGTTTAAGGCATACTACACAGCTGCATGACTTCTCTATAGCTGACGTGGGAGGCATTGAAAGAAGGCTCATGTCAGGATTGACACATGTAAAGCAATCCCAAGATCCCAAGTCATTTTTAAGAATAAATATCTCCAAAAGAAAGTTTATTAGTTGAGGTGGTGTCTTAATATAATCAACATTGTTGTACATGTACACACACACACACATATTCAGATGTGACATCAATGATGCACAGTCTGTCATGGAATAAATGCATACAAATAGAGACATGGTAAAAGTAGCTCTGGTGATGAAGTTCACACTATAGGAACAAGGATCAGCAAACATAAATATCCTGAGCTTATAGTTACACAAAGAAAAGTTGACTCTGAGACTGTTTAGGCAACCTTTATATACACATATCTCTCAGAACTCTGATGAAAATATCATCTAAGACAAAAACGAATCATTTACCTACATGTCCCTTCATTATTCTTATACAGGGAGCAAAGATCAGCAAGGCTATCAAAGAACAACTCAGGGTTACTTAAGGTTATGGTTCTTTGAATAGCCAGCCCCATAACAACTTAAGGGACAATACTACAAAATTTAAGCATGCAATATGTTTTTCCTATGCCCTTACAATCCAGAGTTTTTTTTCCTGCCCATTATCTATGATGTTACTGTGATGTACTGTACTGTGTACTGTGATTGCTCACAGACATTATTCTCCTGTGTAATTCTCCCTCACCGAAACCATGAACAGCAGTGAGCAGCACACTCAACACGTGGGAAATTGCAGCCAAATAAATTGCAGCAGTACACCAAAGGGGGGCAGCCAAGCCAAGCTGTTTCAATGATGGGCTTTAGGCAACATTTCCCATGACTTATCTGTTTTATAAGAGTCAGAATAATGAAACCTTGTAATGTGTTTTCATATCTTTAGAGTAGTCTGTTAAGTTAAGTTACACTTTATTGATCCCCGTGGGGAAATTCCCCTCTGCATGTCATCCCATACCTAAATATCCTCCTATCTTATATTAATATGTCCGAATGGGAATGTCCGAATGGGAATCAAATAGTAGAGGTAGTTCATTGAACCTGTTGCTATAACAAAGAGAAACCCAAACCCCTGGCAAAACCAAACCACTGGAAACAAGAAAGACACAACTCTTACCAAAATGATTTATAGCTTTATTTTTAAGGTTTCACAGGAGTAGCCTTACTTTTGACTCGTTTTACCCTGAATGATATCAGCCTCATTACAAACTGATTTCAGCTACTTATGCTGCTTCAAGTGGCGATACATTTTTATGTGTACATATTAATGAAACACAAATGATGCAGCAAAATCAACTGATTAAAAAAAGCTTTTAGTGACTGGGAGCAAAGCCCATGACATCTGAAACCAGCATCATAACAGCTTATAAATGTGATCAACAGGTCTGCGTCAATTAGGTGTACAGTATTTAATAGTAATTGGTAAATTATTTATCTGTCATGTAACACATGATTGAAGTTGTCTGTTGTTCCTTGACATATATACTAAGAAGTATTGTATTCTATTCTCCCTATTGGAAAAACCACATGAATTCCACATGCGATAATATGTTTCACATGTGATATTTTGTGATATATTATCGCATGTGAGGACATTATGATCACATGTGAAGGACATCAAAATTACACGTGGAATCATGTAAGCACATGCGATGACATGTTTTCACACGTGAACATATAATGTGATGGTAATCGTATAAGCATGTGAAAAAATGAAAACATCATACTTAACATTTCAAACATGACGCTGGATCTTCATGATTATATTAACCTGTAGAAATCAACCATATAATTTTAAGAGAAACAATGATCAACTGCATTGGGATGGAGTCTCAGTTGGAAACCATGTAACCACAACATCCTGGGTTCAAATCTGGTCTGGAAGCTTCACCGCATGCATCCTCCCTCTGTCCTTCCTGTCGCTCTCTCTCAACTGTAGACTATTAAATAAACTATGGTTTTTAAGTTTTCATGGTATGGTTGTTTGTGTAAGGGGAATGTGCATGGGTTTTACATGGGATTTGCATGTGCTGTACACAGGTTCCACATGTCATCACCTTTGATTTGTTCCAAAAACACATATTATCACATGCAGGTCATGTTAAAAGTCCCATGTGACATGTGCTAACCACATGTGAAATAATGTTAAGTCACAAATTGTTTTCACATGTGGCTAGCACGTCACATTGTGAAAAAATGCATTAAGTGAAAGAAAAGCATTCTGTGTAGCAGAATCTTGACAATTTAAATAGTAGACTATCTGCTTTTTTTGAGGTCTTGGATTCTCTGATAAATTAACATTTGGATTGGATTATCACTGCAACATGATGAAATATTCTATATTATAGCTATGGCAAAAACAAACCATTTGTCAATGGCGGTAGGCATAACACCATATGAAATTGCTATATGGATTAAACCAATTCAGTGAAGCTTGCAGGAAGTCATAAAGCAATAACATAACACCACTATGTCTTGTAATTGTGCCAGGGAAGTATTTTTTTCTATATGACTGAAAATGCCTGGAAGGAATGGAACATGGCAGGCACACCTACAGTATTGATTCAAACTAATTCAACAGCCATAATCCAATGAATAGATGACTAAATAGGCTGTGGCCCGATTGTTTGAGTGTAACTGTTTTCGTGTGTTGCTTAAGGGATGTAAAAGGGTCTGGACACAATGAAGTGCCTGACATCAAGACAAGGGACGACAACCACTGGATTGGCTCACAATCCTCCCATTAAAGCATCATTAAAGTTTGGTAGAGGTTTGGGTTGTATAGTTACCTTGACATGATGTAACTCCAAATATTGGCGAGATATCTTCAATAGTTGCTCCGTAGCTTCAAACTTGATAAACTTGTTTTTTTCTCTCCCCCATAGACTTGCATTGCACAGTGAAACAGGTCTCAAAGTCACACTTCTAGCACACAAACGAATGCGAACAAAGCGGATTCTGTCAATGTATAAAAGAACAAATCCCGATTCAGCGTTTTTTTCGTCCGTTTACAATGATTGGTAAAGGTACTATATTCTTCATCCCCTATTCAGCCGGCTTCAGGAGTGGGTGTGGACATTTGGACCAATCAGCAGGTTGTTTCTTACACACGCAAACATACAAACACGCCTACCTATTCTACAAAGCCTAACCTACCCGGCACCACCAACCTTAAGCTCAATTTATACTTCTGTGTCAAAACAACGGCGTAGCTGCGCCGTAGGTACTTCGTAGGTATTTCCGGTGTCAGCGTAGCCCTCAGAGGCTGTCGCCGTAGATTACGTGCACCTCTCCAAAAATGTAACTGCGCGTAGACCGGCGACGCAGACCGTAGCACTGTGATTGGTCCGCTTGGGTCACATAGTATTTCCCCCCACGTGCTTCCGGTTCATTTCAGCCAACAATAACAACACGGAGAAGATCGAAGAGAGACTAGCTGAGGAGGTTCGCAAATATATTAATTTATATGACACCTCATTCTCTAATTATAAAGATAGCCAGATGTCACTAAATTCATGGCGAGAAATATCCAAAAACATCGGTTTGGACACAGCTGAATGTATCCGAAAACACGGAAGTACTGTAACACGGAAGTACTCCATGTTAATAAAGCTCGACACTGCCATCTAGTGTTTC
>OMLI01073446.1:0-11601 GCA_900302605.1 Rondeletia loricata | reverse complement strand
CTGCAGGCGGACTGGGAGAGCTTTGCCACCACGCGGGCCAGGGCCCGGTTCTCAGCCTGCAGCCGCTCCTTAACCTGCCGCAGGGCCTGAACCTGCTTTACCTGGGGGAGGTTCTGCAGGGGGGGGGAAACAACAACCACAACACAGGAGGGGGGAGGGAGAGAGAGAGAGAGAGAGAGAGAGACAGAGCGAGAGCGAAACAGAATGGCAGAGGAGGAAAAGGGGAAAATGTTCCAAGAAACAAATTAGAGAGAGAAGGGATTAGAGAAAGACAGGACAATATAAATTAATAAAGAGGGACCGAGAGGAAAAAAGGGAAAACAGAAAAGGAAGATTGTTAGAAAATGGGGACAGATTTTGGAAACCGAAGGAATGATAAAGAGCTTTCCGCTTCGGCATGTTTGAGAGTTGTCAAATCTACGCTAGCAGAGTAGAACAGAGATGATAGGCCAGCTGCCTACGACCTACAAATAAACACACTACGTTATCACAGTGCTGGGAAGAACATTAGAGCTGACTAGGGTATCCCCCCCCCCAATCAGTTTCCCAGAAAAGGAACATTTAATTGGTCGTCTCTTCAGAAAAGCTTAAATGTTATGTCAACATAGATTACAATGGCTGACCAGAACAAAATAAGAGATGCACAGGTGCACATTCAGCAGCAACACACGAGCTAAAAATCATAGTTCAAAATAAAGAGTGGGAATGGAGGTGGGGTCTCTTGGATTCAAAACTTGCTGCTATGATATAAAATGGTTGATTTAGTGTCTCTGAGCACCCATATCAAGTTTACCTTATAACTCTATATTCGGTCTGTGAATGACCCATTACAAAAGGACATGAACTGTCTACTTGTGAATAATGTTCAATTAAATCAGGCATAAAGTACATTCATGGCTAATCTACATTTAAGCATCATTACATTCAAGATGACTCAACACTCAACTTTACACCAAAAAACGGATTAAACCAACGTATGCAGTGATCCATACTCAAGGGCACATTCATAGTTTTCCACTGAATTTTAAGATCATAGAGTGCTAGATGTTAGCACCATGTTGAAGTCTGCTACCTTCACCTCACAAGTACCACCTACGTATTAGCTGTGATCCCAGGTCCTTTGGTGAACATCTTTTAAACCCCATCGTACAAAAACCGAAAATGTAATGCAGTGTGTCATGTGAGATGCTACCTTGAGTTCCTCCTCCATCTCAGAGATCTTCCTTTCTAAAGCTCTTCTTTCCTGTGGGATGGAAGAAAACAGGTTAACCCCGGGATCATGCATGTCATATAGACAATTAGCACAAAACGCAAACACACTTCAGCGCAGGCTCTACACACTGCATAAAATAAGACAGGTGTGAAAGAGGGTGAAGGATGTAGCCAGAGCACACGCTTGAACACACGCATGACTTGTGAGGTGCCTGCAAGCCACAACCATAGCCTACATATTCAGACCTACATATTCAGTGACGTATGCATAATTTGCATCAAAAGATGTCCAATGGCAGGCATGAGTCAGGAAATGTAGTAGATTATGTTTAGAGGCTGCATTAGATGCCAAGTTAATGAAATGACTCATGGACAGAGAGGTCGGACTGGCCTTCTGCACAAAAAGGGAGATCCATGCTGGGACAGTACGAAAAAGGCCATGAAGATAAGTGGCACATGGAGGATGAACTGAAATCTGGCTTACGTTAGAGAATGGACTTTAAGCAATAACAAGGATAACAAATCCATGGGTTATGGTGTCATGGCTATAGAGCAGCTAGGGAATATGAATGTTATTGCTCCTCTCAGCCAACATCATGACTACTGTAATTATGAATGAGTGAAATGAAAACGCATGCAGAGGTACTTCCAACAGTAATTCAACAATCCACTACTGTTCTACTGTCTGCACACACTGACACACACACATACCAAAATAAAAGAAGAAGAAAAAGAACGGTTTTGAGAAGTGGTGACCACACGCTGCCTCCAAGATTTAAAAACAAGTGAAAGAGAAGTTGCCAGTGTTCTGGGTGGTGTGGAGGGAGAAGTCCCCCTGACGCCAGCTATAAAGGGCATGTGTGACATGACAGCCAGCAGCAGAAAAGGCAGTAGACTGGTAAAAACTCAGGGTAAGATCATACCACCACCCAGTTGATATTGGGGCCTGCTTGTTACCTTCAGACATAAACCCATTGGCATTATGTTACCACGCTGTTTAACCAGGTCTAATTCAATTCAATCAAAATAATGGAAAGAAGGATTTCTGAGTTCAATTCTTTGTTATAAAATATATCTCTTCAGTTAAGATCAAAGAGTCACAAAACAAGGAAAGACATCTGAAATAGAGGTGGGTTATTAAAGTTGGTCTGTCATTACCCTTTTCTCCATCTCAAGCTGTGACCGGTCGGCATAGCGTTCCTGCCTCTGCAATGAGGAAACATCAGTTTGAGGGTTAGTGGACACATCAGGAAACATCCTAATTACCCCCACTAGCTTATCAACGCTCACACTGATCAACCAGCCAATCGAAGCAGTGTGAGCCCTGCGTACCTGTGTGGCCTTCTCTAGCTGTAGCTTCAAGTCCGCCAGCTCCAGGTCTGTGTCGCGTAACTGGGCCTTCAGCTTCTCGTTCTCAGCTAAGATCTGCTCGTAAAGCTGATGGGAGGGAGAAACACATGTAACAGTCAACAAACGTGACAATCAAATGTAAAGTTGCACATACACATGTGGAGCACCATCAAAGTGGTCTACAGAAAAGAGAAAGTGGTACAGATCATTCATTTAAGGCTCATGAAATGAAATTCAGGATCAAGTCAAACTGCCCCCTTTATCTTGGTAACTGACATTTGTCCAGGCAAACTGGTGTTAGTCTAGGTGCAAAGCCTTCTAGAGACAAGGGGATTCACTTAAAAAAATTTGTGCTTAGAACCTAATCCAAATCAAAATTGTGACATATGATAATTGATCTTAATGCCAAAATCAGCAATTTTCCATGAAATGTCAAAATAAACCAAATTTTGTCAAGGTATATGCTAGAGAAATGTTTCATTCTTTCAAAAACAAGCACGTAATTCGTCTTATTGGGGCTGTTGTGACAAGTGGTAGCCTAAAGTCGGCCTACACTTGCTTAGATTGTGCAGTCACTGATAAGGATGTTCATGAATAGGCCTAATCAATGATCTGTTATTTAGGCCTATTCTTGACTATGTGCAACATCAATCAATGTTATCAAACTAAAAGATACATTTTGGTGTAACTTTTTTCTTAGTATCTTGGTGAAAAAATGCATTCTGTGCTTGCTGGGTTCAAGAGTTGAATCATTTTTGGGACTGACGGACCGACAGATTTACTTACTAGCTGCTGGTGGCAGCTATAAAAACATTTAATGAATAAATAGTAGGCTACTCTGAATTTCAGGGGGAAAGTCAAAGCAGACTTTTACAAATAGCCAGATATACCTTCTTATAGTCAGTGGTGTCGTCTCTATCCAGCCTGCTCGTGTATGGCCTCCGACTCTCGCCGTAGCCACGGCTACCAAGAGTGTCGTTGCGATCGGAGTATGAAGTGCTGCTCTCGTTCCTAAAATAGTAAAGACAGCCTTTTGTTTAAAAAAAAAAGTGTATTTAAGTTGTTTGTATAGTAACCCTGTTGTAATAGTTGCTCTATAAAACAGACATAACAGATGAAGGATAATAAGGAGGAGTATAACATGAAGGGGTATAAACATACCTGGACAGTCTGTCACTCTGAAATAAAACAAAAACAGAAAGTCAATTCTAATGTCTTTAGATGCGTTCAAATGAAGCATTTGACACAACTGACAGCAGTTACATTGTCATCGTCTTGATAAAGGATGGTGTCTAACATGGAGCTCAACAGTCAGTATACACTGGAGGATTGCTTACACTTTTGGAGACCTAGGAAACATTTGATTAAAGCTGTGACGTGCATTGGTATTAAGCTCTTTAGGTACAAAAACAAGACATAAATTAACACTGAAATGAAATTAGATATGCTGTTCATTTAAAGCAGCCATTTCAGACCTAGTGGGCTGAATAAACCTCTGTTTGCAGATTCTGCTCCAAGCTAGAGCTTTCTCTGCATGTCTCAGCACCTGACCTTCCCTCCCCTGTGGCGCCACACACACACACACACACACACACACACACACACACACACCATGCCTGCCAGTGCCTCAAGGCCTACTGCTGCTCCAGCCTCGCCTCACTTGTGCTGCCCCAGCAGAGAGCCTCATAATGGGGCTAAACATCAGATAAGGGTGGGGTGGGGGGGTCAGGCCTCCAGCTATTTTAAAATTGCAGTCAATTTCCTGAAGCAGACAGAGAGCGATTACAGAAGACAGTGCTACAATCTGTGTCAAGTAGTCATGCGGGCCTTCTGGGGTATTAGTATTAGCCACAATTTGGCCATCATGACCAATTTTCAAGAATGGACCAAGTCTGCGCTAGTTTGAGGCAGTCAATGGATAGTTGGCACCGACGATCTTGTAGTGTGTGACGGTTATGGTAAATGGTAAATGGACTGCATTTACAATTTGCCTCACATTCACCCATTCACACACACATTCATACACCATTGGCGGAGGCAACCACGCAGGGCGCCAACCTGCTCAACGGGAGCAATTAGAGTTAGGTGTCTTGTTCAAGGACACTACGACAGATTTTTTCCCCAGGAGGATGTGGACTCGAACCACCAACCTTTCGGTTGCGGGGCGAGGACTCTACCTCCTGAGCCACTGCCGCCTCTATGTTATAGGTTATGGACTTTAATCTCTCGTCTCCCAATCCGGTCAGAACCATCATCATTATTTTTTATTTGATTTTTACGACTCAAATCTGGACGAGTCTTGGCATCCTCCTGTAGTGTGAGCTGGTCAACCATTCAAATCTGAATGGAAACCATCAATAGCCAATGAGTGTTGAGCACAAGAGAGGGAAGAAAAAAATACAGGAAGTGTGGGAGGAAAATGCTCCACTTCCATGATTGTTTTGGTTCCTTGTTTCTAGTAACGTGACAGCTTGTGCTTTGCAAGATTGGGGGGGTTACATGGGGTTAGAACATTGGTAGTGTGAGATTCCCAAATCCAACTCGTCAAGTGTGTGTGCCTCTACGACGCAAGACAAAAACAAAATCTGCAAATGGCAGTTACTGTAAGTCTGTTCAGTCATGTAGTGTGTCCTCAGCCTAACCCAAAAACCATTTTATCTACTGAGGTTCAATATTTTGTAATCTAAGCTCTAACAGTCTGTTTTAAAAAACACATCCTATACCAAACTTGCACCACTAGAAATGGTTCCACCGTGTAGAGGACGGTTACTTTTAATCAAGAGTGACAGGCTGGAAAGGAGGAGACTCAGAGCTCTTCCTGAATGCTTTACCATCCACGCAGAAATAATTGCCCGTTTCCTATTTAGTGTTTCATTGCTGCTCCACCCTAATGTACTGCCCTAAAACAACTGACATCCACGCTGGCTGGCAGCTCTGTATCCCCCTCCTCCTCCTCCTCTCCCCGCTGAGTGTCTGATGTGAAGCCAGGTACCCGGGAAAACTACTACTGTCTGCTCTCTACACTACGCTGCACAAGACACTCCCATTGAAACACGAAGTTCACCCAGCCAGCAAGATTTCCACAACACTGCCCTGTCTGTGGCCCGAACTTGTCTCTTTCATGCTCCAAGAGCGGGCCCAGTATGCATTAAACTGTATTTGACAGCTTCTTTATAGTTTTCATTTTTTTTTGTGTCAAGTGAAGATAATTTGGTTTTCACAAAATTCCTTAATTTACCTCAGTTCAACTCGTATTGTTCCAGCTTTTAACAATTACAGCATGTTGTAAAAAGCTTTTGATGTTTGATGTTCTGGCCCAAAAAATTTTTTTCCCATTTTATTTTTCATTGTAGATGACCTAACATACAGGAAAGAGCACAAATGGCATACACTGAGGGTTCAGAAGTGTTTTCGTTCCCTCTTAACTCTAATCATCAAACTGTCTTAAACTTGGAGTTGGACAACCTTTTTGCCCCCTGATTCCTGTGTGCCCTGACCCCAATGAGACTGATTTCCTTTCTGTGCTGCTTGTTTTGAAACCTACTGATCTGTGGCCAAGACTACTTTTGGTTTGCAAGGTCACCGTAGCAACCAGACAATCACAGGAAGATGAAAACAGGGGAACAATAAAAGTTCAAAGGCTGTAGACAGAGAGAAGGGAAGATAAGAGGGAGGGAAGGGGAGGAACTCATAGCTGTACAGGGCAGAATCGGGCAAATCAAAGACTAGTAATACTTGCTTGGCCTTGACTATATGAGGTGAGAGAAAGGAAGGACGAGAATAGAGAAAAACCGCAGAGGGGAAAAAATCTAACCAAAGTTTAGCCATACAAGAAAGGCGATAGCACGCCCTTGATCTGGATGTCAGGCTGGAGGGTTCCTACTTAAAATCCAGTAGTTGTATCTACTCTCTGCTCCGTCTGTGTGGGTGTTGAGTTTACCTGGGGCTCTCCCTTGGTGCTGCCCTCCTCTGAGTCGGACTGCTGGTCGGGGTCATTTTCATCACTCTGGAATTAAAAACACAGTCAGGAGGTCACACACCGCTTCAGGCTCACGTGATCCAAATTACCAAAGAGGAACGCTCAGGTTTCTCCAAGCGTTCTGAACTACTGGACCTCATGAATAATGTCATAAACACTTACAGGGCTGAAATAACTCAACCTTTAAAATGCTTATATCACTGAGTGAGTCTCTTACATCTTGGGTCCAGAAGGAAACCCCTGTGGAGCGTCTCTTCTCGCGGGGCCGCCTGCGATCCCGTATGGAGCGGGGCTGAGACTTGTCCTCTCCCTCCTTCTCCTCCTCCTTTTTGTCTGTCTCTGTCCATTAGGAAGAATGACAACAGGTAAACCATATATACACATGATAATGTTGTCATGATACAAACATTTCATTTCGATACCACTACCAGCCCAGGTGTAACCATTTTTACGGCGTGGCCGTGAGGCCGAGCCGTCTAGGACAGGGTTGGTCTGTATGTATGTTTGTCTGTCTGTCTGTATCCAGAAGTGGACCAATCACAGCTCACGCTGCTACGTGCATCAATCACAGCTGACGCTGCTACGTGCATGACGTCACGCAACATTGAGGGCAAAAAAAAAAAACCTGTCTGCTGCTAGGCGCACTTGGGCACACAGGCGGAGCTTACATGCATTTGATAGCACACTCCAGACATGTGTTTTTGAGTTCATTAGCTTTGGCTGATAGCTGGCTGGCTAGCGCTAATGCTCGGTTGGTGTTTTTCTGTTGACTAGCTTTGGCTGCTTGAGTTGACTAGCTTTGGCTGCTAGCTAGCTGGCTGGCTAGCTTTGGGTGGAACTTTGTGTACGGGCTGCACGCCTAGTGAATTGCCATGGCTGGAGATTGGACAGGGAAGCCACGCCGTTTTGAGACTCTATGTCTTGTTATTGTAAAACAATACCCCTGAAAAAATTAAATAACATGAAATAACAGTGGAAGTTGTTAAAATGCAATGATTACCCACGTAAACATTCTGTTAAATCACCTGGAGCATGATTTTCTGATATAATGCGAAGCAAACTTAATATGTGTGTAAATAAACATTTATTACCTTTGTGATTGTAAAGCCAACAATAGTAAATGTGATGTGAAACAACAAAAGAGTACCGATTCTCAAATTCAGTACCGTGGTATTTTCTCAGCACTGATACTCCATGCAACACTAGTAAACAACATAATTTGCATTTGACCTAAGCACTGTAAATTGACCCTCTTTATCGTGACTTCAACAGCTAGCGAATGCCCATGAAGTAATCCTAATAGGAACGCAGACTTTAATAACGTAAAAAGTTCAGGTTAAACAATGCATTTATTTGACTGCACTAGGCACGATTAGGACAACAACTGAATTGGCCTGAGATCAGAGAAAAAAGCTTTGGTCGTGGGAGAACAAAGTGGTCACGGTTATCTTCAGTGGGACAGACTGAAGCTGCCTATTTTCCCAGGGATGCTTCATGGCTTTATTCGTTAAAAGAGGCGGCGCATGCACTCTAAAGCAAGTTGGATTTGGGGATCACACATTACCCGACTTCTAATGCCGTGCACAAGTGGGCCTCTATAACGACGAGGTGCTGGTCTTACACTAACTTGTCAGTGGTCTTCCAACAGGGAGTCACATAAGGCTGCTGTGGTATTTACGCTTCTGCAGAAGTCCTATATTTGACCTAGATGTCATGTAGTGTGTCCCCAGCTTAAACAAACTAACAAAACCAATACTTGGTCAACTAAGGGATCAATAAATGTTTCTTCCCTCCTCATTAGACAAGTGCCTGGGGTAAGGTGACATAACAGACCATACAGTACAACCCTTTAAAGCCGTAAATATGGGCAAGGATTGTGTCTAGATAAGACAAATATTTGGTGGAGGATTTTACAAGATCTTCAGTGTTAAGAATGCACATTAATCTGTGTGAAAAAGCACATCTTGGAACACCCTTTCCCTCCGTTGAGTGGCACAGTATTGTCTGACCTTTTTCTGTATCCCTAGAGGAACGGCTATAGGAGGAGGTGATTCCCGTCAAGCTGTTGGGCCTGTTGAGGGAGCTGGAACTGGAGGACAGGGTAGTGCTAGAGGAGGACGGGGTGGAGGCAGTGCTGACTGTGGAGGTGGTGTAGGTGGAGGAGGAGGAAGGCCGATAGCGCTGGTAAGTCTGGTAGGGAGAGAGGGAGGGAGAGAAACAGATGAGAAGGACAGTGCAGTGAAATATACTAGGTCTAAACAGAGCCACGAACTGGAGCCTTGAGAAGATACAGTGACCTGCTTCGGAAAAGTGACTCGAAGAGCTCAGCAGATTCACTTCAAACACCTCACTTTCTTATTAGCAAATACAGGGGGTGGACAAAATAACAGAAACACAAACTATGAATACCAAGTACCTAAAAAGGAGCTTTTGTGACCAATGCATACTTCAAAGTTACATTTATTTTTCTTGTGGTTTTTCTGTTAATTTCATCCACCCACTGTATGCAGTAATACAAGCACATTTGGTAAAAATATGTAAGTCACAATATGTGCACCTACCCTCAACCATCATTGACAGTTAACTGAGAAGAGTTCATTTAGCTCAGAACAGCCACGTACCTCTTCGAAGCTGCGGTACCTCGACCGGTAATCGTCCTCCTTGGTCTCAGTCTCCTTCTTCTCGTCCTGCTTCTCCTTGTCCTGCTTCTCTTTCTCCTCCTTCTCCTCCTCCCGGCTCCTTGTGGTGCGGCTCCTGCCGATGGTTTTCTCCGCCTCTTGGAGGTCGGTCAGAGTCACACCCTGGAAGAGGAGAGAGAAATTACAAAATGTCAGTCTCTGGTTAATTATGAAGGAGGTTTATAACCATAAATTCATTGTTCACATTAGCTCCCCAGTAAAAAGTAAACACTCCAATAAGTCCTTTACAATGTTTAACTTGAATGTCATTAATTTTGAAATGCATTGGTAAAAGAACAGTATAGTCCCAACAGTTTCAGCAGGAAAGGATAAAGCTAAAATTCTATCAGCTTGTAAATGAGGAGCTCCTCATAAAAGACTAACACTTAAGAAAGGGTGCCAGTGTACACAAAAAGTTATGTATATAAAAGGATGAATAGGTGGCTCAGAGGAGTGACGAGAGTAAGTGTATTGACTGTATTTCTGTAAAGTCCTTTGAGACATGCTTGTGATAAAGGGCTATATAACTAAATGAACTTTAACTAACCTGGGTGGATCTCCTGGACTGTCGAGCCTGTCTGGAGCGAGCTTTCCTCTGGGACTCAGACTCCTCGTCTCGCACTGGCGTCAGGTATGACCTGACACACACACACACAGACACAATGTCAACAATCACTGGGCTAAAAGAGTACAAATATACAGCTCAGACAAAGTAGGACTGTTGGGATGGTGAAAGTGTAAAGACATATTTCTGTTAACATCTCCTTTTCCATCAATATCTTTGGTAATTGTCATTATCATCAGCATTATGTGTGGTGGTAGCCTAGAGGTTAGACAAGTGGGCTTGTGACCAGAAGATCAGCCGTTCTACTTCCTGGACCAGCTGTGAAAATGTGGGTAGGGAAAGTGAACGAATACCTCTAGCCCTTGAGCAAGGCAGTTAACCCCCCCCAAATGCTCCAGTGGAGCTGCTCAGTGGCCAGCAGTACAAGACTGTGGTTGTACTGGGCAGCTCCCAGTTGCCAACAGTAGAAGACTGGCTGTACTGGGAAGCTCCCAGGTGTGAATGTGTGGAACTGCTTCAATGTGAAGCAGGGCACTGCTGGAAAAGATCATGGTGCTCAGTTGACTTTCCCCAAGATAAATAAAGGTTTAAAAATGTTCTTACCCTGCATTGTGTAAAACATTATTTTAATCTGCCTGTTTAACCATTCGTTACGAGGTATCAAGCTAAACTGGTAATATAATTCAGGGTTTTTCCTGGCTCAGAAAAAGGCTTCGGTGGTACTTGTGCGGGCCAGCGAATGCAATCAATCGACCCTCTACCATGAACTTGGACCCTTGTTATTTGAGACCACGATTGGCTTGATCATATTTAGCTGATTATAGGAAAATAGTTAACCAGTGGTTGACAAAATATTTAAAAAATGAACATTCAATTAAATGCATAAAACAATTTCTTAATTATTTAGACTATATGCTTGATTGACAGTTTTTGTTGATTAACTGTATGATTATGCTAACAAGTGAGTTTTAAGTGGTTTGATGAGGTTTTCCTCAGTTCTGATTGTTCTGGCAGCTTTGGCTCTCACTAATTACACTTAAAATCTAGTTACACAAAAAATCTATGCAGGAAAAACCCTGGAATTAGGGGAACAATAATACAGTGAGGTATTCTAGCACTTTCTCCCAGTCTGGAATATGCCTCTGTTAACCACACAGAAGTATGAACTCATTCAGTGAAGAGCCTTGGCCTTGAGGAAAACGTGCAGCGTCTGCCCATCTTCCTTATAAGGAGAAGTCGCTGGAGCAGTTAGAGCTCTGAAACAGGCCTGCCCCACTCCCACCCTGACAGGTGGCTTATTTCAGCACTGTCACAGGAAGACATGCACTCGACCCCACTCAAAAACACACACGTGCAAACCAGTCTGTACGCGTGCTCTCACACACTCTCTCTCTCTCACACAGTCTCTCTCTCTCCCCCTCCACACTGTGTACACAAAGCCGATAAGCGAATATGTCGTGCCGATATTCAAGTTCTTTAAGAATTGTATCTCTTGACAGGAAAAAAGCCTCTTAAACAGCACTGGACACTAAATGTCTCCACTAAGATAACAATAGTAATAAAACATTCATGCATCCTCAATTACAAACAAACTATCATATCCATCATATCAGAGGTGGATGACATGGAGTGGCCGATATCAGATTTTCAATAAAAGTCAATAAAAACTCTGAGAGAAACACAATCACATAGCTGGAGAATAGGGTGTACAGATAACATGAGTAATTTATAAAGTGATTGACAATAACTAATTGGGAGTAGTATGTATTCAAATGTAAGGTATGCATGTTTGAGCTTATGTAGAGTGTAGGTTATAG
>OMLI01073429.1:0-18077 GCA_900302605.1 Rondeletia loricata | reverse complement strand
TCTCCTCTCCGTTTATTTTGACCTGAAACTTGAAGTTCTCCATGCTTTTCCGTTTTTTATTTGGACAAAATATTATATAATTTGTTTTGCTGATGTTTAGCGATAGTTTATTGACTTTGAACCACTTGTCCACATTCAAGAGCTCCTTATTGAGCAAGTCTTGTTCATTTGCATTTTCATGCGATATAAATAAGTTGGTGTCATCAGCAAAAATTACTTTATGGAAGGCCTTTGATGCATTATCCAGATCATTTATATAAATAATGAAGAGGAGTGGCCCCAGTATGGAACCTTGGGGAACCCCATGTTTGATATGTTTATGTTGTGATATTTGTTCATGAATATTAACGTACTGTTGTCTCTGGTGCAAATAACTACCGAACCATTTCAACGCTTGCCCTCTGATTCCATAGTGATTTAGTTTGTATAGTAATATGTTGAAGTCTATCGTGTCAAAAGCCTTGGACAGATCTAAGAACATACCAATACTATATTCACCTTTATCAATAGCATCATTCACTTTTTCAAGGAGATCAAGTATCGCCATACAGGTGGTTCTTTTCTTTCTGAAACCATACTGAGCAGGGGTGAGTATGTTCATTTTATCGAGGTAGTCACTGAGTCTATTGTATACTACTGTAGGTAAAATAGATATGGGACAGTAATTGTTCTTGTCATTTTTGTCACCAGTTTTATATATGGGTATTATTTTTGCAATTTTAGCCAGTTTAGGGACTATCCCAGTGAGTAGTGAGAGATTGATACAATGGGCAAGTGGCTCCACGATTTCTTTACCCTTATGTTGGTGAAAATTACTATTAGGCTATATGAAACTGCTCTACGCATCTTTTAAAGCTACACTAGGTCACTTTGCACATTGGCGACATTTTTTTAACCTCAACGCTCACAAATTATGTAACATGATGTCAGTAAACTGCACATAGCACACTTCATGTTTTCCTTCATGTTGCAAGCTTAAATGATTTTTTATCAAACAATGTGGTCAAGTTAATTTCAGCAAGACCCCATTAACGTGATTAACAAGCTTTCTAGACTTGCATCGAAATGATTGCCTTTGTCATTTCACAGCAAGGCATGTGGCTAGTTGTTTGTCGTACCGGAACCCTGTTGGGAAGGATTCCCTCCATAGCTGTCCAAACAATGGGACGCATCTCCCAAGAAGGCCCCATTGCAATTCCTGGCCTGAAAACATTCACAGAATGGGGAGCACGTCTTAGTTGCTCAGAAGATTTCCCTGCTCTGCCAGAGGCTCAGAGGACAAGCAAAACCAGCAGGCCCCTTTTGACGGAAGAAAAGCCAGGCTGAATAGAGCCTGGCAAATACACAAGCTCTGCAGCAGCTGACAGCTGTCTCTGCCTTTGTCACCACCGAATGGGAGATTGAATGGAACTGTTTTTGTTGAACAAAGTTGGTTTTAAAGCACCAGCACCCGTGCTACTGTGTGAGGACCACTGCAACATTATAGAGGACAAAAGGACCTAAGTGATTATGGAGTTAGATGGTCGATGTGAGACTTAAGTCCACATCAATCACGTTTTCTCCTCTTTACCTCAGTTCTTGATCTATACCTCCTTGAAAACAACAGCCTGACTCGTTACTTCCTCATCATCTGACTTATGACAGATGTATAGCTGACCTGCATGGTGTTCAGGCCTTATGCGCTATTGCTCTATGCTCTAGAGGGAATATCTACCATATTACTGCACAATTCTATACAAAACAATGCTATACTATACTACTGTATATTAGTCCATAAAAAACAAAATCATAGACATTTGGTTTGATCTCTTGTGATCTCTATACATTACCAAATGTACTGTGCTGTAAGCCTACTTATGGACTTTATTAATGTTATAGATAGGGTCAAACCACCGGACCATTACTGGAATATTGCTGGATTATTGCACTGATGGTGCCGGGTGGGGATAGTGTTGCACAGAGCACTCAAAAGCTTAAGATACCATGACATAGCTCACAGTTTGGGATTCTATAAATTCCCGTCACTCAGACGTTACATTCACGCAGTAGGGATCTGTTCCTCTCCTCCTGACAAGATGCAGCATCTATGCAAAGCAGAAGTGCACAAGGACAGCTGTCATTGTACCAGCGTACACTCCACATTGCATTACTGCTCAGTGATATCAGAGATGCATATGGTATTCACACGGAATATTTATTGCCAGAGTGAATACTGTGCTATGTATAATGTAAACCCTGCGCTAAGCACATAATCACTGACCTACATTTGTGCATTTAAGATAAAGAATTGTCTAGGGTCAGCAGACTGGAGGGTAAAGGACAAGTGTAGCGAGTAGCTCATTGTTCCTTCTACATTTTTCTATGATGAAGCTATCTAGCTAACTCACCATGTTGCCATCAGACAGAAATACCTCAGAAGAGCATCTGGAGAAGCTTTGTCCAGTTTATAGATTGAATAGAACATCTATATCCAGCAGCCGACCATTTACATGCCCATTTTGGACTTTATGTAAGCTCGGGAAGGGAGTTTATTTTATTTCAACCAAATATACTTTTGTATAATTACTTGTTTTCAGTTCCCTTTGCACCCCCACCTATTGAAACACTCCTCTGTCTCCAGCCTTTCTCCCTCTGTGGCTTCTGTTTCCCCCGTATAACAATGCTAAGCAGGTCTTTGGAACTATGTGGTGCTCTCTGAATTTAAATCAATGTGGGGTGGGGAAAAGCCTCTTTTGCTCTGTGGCAGACACACGCGAAAGGCAATTGAATTGAGAGAGGAAGTTTAATACGAGGCTGCCTCAGAACCAGTATTGAGCCCATTGAATTCTTTGGACTGCCGTTCTTATTGGCTGCTTTTTTGCATTTGAGAATAACAGATTTAGGGGAAACATGCCAGAATGCAGGTGTGGCCAGTAGTTTATTTAGTTTTGCAAGATGTAGAATATAGGCTTAGACTGATATATATCAGGCCGATATTGGCCTTTTATTAAATATTGATTATCAGTCATGTCATGTGAAACCCGCAATAACATTTTTATTTTTATTTTTATTTATTCATTTAATTGTGTCTTTTGTGAATTAATTCTTCATTTAAAGGCAGTAATGTATCCCATGATCCCAGAATTTCCCTGGTATTGACTATGTGGGCTGGATCACTCTGCCTTAAGAAACTGCTAACCTACCTAAAAGGATTTCATTAGTATGAGTTTTAGTGTCATATGATGGTCTAAATGCTGTTTCAGAGATTTGTCCACCCTGCCAAGGATACATTTCTGGGGGAAACACTGAATCCTTTGGATTTTTGGCATTAAAATGGTCAAATATAAAGAGATTGAATAAAAATCACAAAATATTGTCTATTGGCAGCTTCAATCAGGGTAGCAGCATCATGTTCTCATTTTTAAAACTATTCTTTGACTTCATCCTAGATCTCATTGCACAATCATTGCAAAAAATATGAAAACAAGTAAAAAATGCTAAATGGCATTGATATTCTGTATAATGATAAAAACTAGTTTTGTTTCTTTTGATCTGTCACACAACATTTGAGATAATCAATGAAAATGATTAATACTTGCACTTAACATCTAGAAAACTATCTCCTAAATGATTGAATCTGGCATAATTTCTTTGCATAAGGATGTTTTTCTAATGTCCCTTCTCTCTGTGAGCGTTTAGGTCACAGCCAGGCTGTTGGATGTCTTTGAGCCACTCTACAGTGACCTTGGTCACGTTCCATTACTGCTCACTAACCAAGGCTCTCTGCTGGGCTATTTTTACTGTATGTGCCATTACTGTATTGGCCATTTCAGCAGGGTGAGCAAGTATTTTCAGTCAGTGGAGCAGAGGAACCCTGTTGCTAGAGGCAAAAGGCTTCTCCATCAGAGTCCATTACTCTAAAGCAGTCATATGTCTGTTTTGTTGTTATTTATTTATGCGATACAGATTTGAGATTTTGCATGATTGGATGGTACAATGCAGAGCTTTAAAAAAAAAAACTCCATCAGGAAATTGTATGGGTGAATTGTGTGAATGAATTGGCTAATATGGAAAGAAAGCCATCTCATAAGTATAAAGTAATATTCTGCATGTCCTCCAGAACCTCTGTTTTTTCCTTTAGATGAAATACCTTTAACATTGTTTTTGTTTCGCTTCATTGTTGCTTTATTTACCAATTTCTTTATAGTTTGTATCAATGTATACTCCAATTGCTGTTTGTGAGTATACACTCTATTGTACATTGTAATTGCTGTCACTCAGACTGCAAGAGACTGTGGAGTCGGTGGTTTTAGCAGCCAATATTTAGTAATTCCTCTGTAGATTCTGTTTAAATCATCTGGTTCCAGTAACTGAATGTTCTGTCAGGGTTTATTATAACCAACAGTGAGACCAACATCAGCCTAACTAAACTGTCTAGACACACTCACGCTAACTATCTGCATGACAGTAGTAATGCGGCTTGAGCATCTGAAACAATGACATGGAGTTTTTCAGATAGGGATTGTGCTTTTTCATTCATCACTAGAAATACTGTAAAGAGTATATTTTACTAGTCTTGTATTCTTTTTGAAATATAGGTCATGTTTGCTTTTCAGCTGTCTCAATACATTTGCGCTAATGTCATATGGCTCAACATAGTCATGTGACCCACTCTGATGCAATGCATTAAGCGTAGTCATTACAAAGAGGATGTGATATTAGTCCCCTCTGGACAGGCATAGGCAGATAATGAATGCATTTCTAGACAGGATTCTGTCGCTTTAGTTGATTTTGCTGTCTGACCCTGGTGGTTTTACTAATCAAGTTCAGCTTCATCTCTGGTGCTGCACTTCCATACAGTACGTAGCCATTAAACTGATCATGGTTTGTGCCCCCATCTTCCCAGTTCATCAGACATAATGCCAGCTCTACTACAGCCCACTGCTGTCCCACATTCTCCTCAGGAGGCATTAGTGTCATATGACATAGTATTGATCTTGGTCAGGTTAATTGTTAAGGGCGCTCAATTCAACATTGTTTGCATACTCAGAGAAACAAAGAAATGATTGACTCGATAAGGGAATTCATAAATGTGTTAGTACGCAACATTGACTGTGTGGCTATCTAAATTTAAACTGACTATACAATGCTTCCACGCCAACCACAGCGCAAAGACAGCAGTTGCTAAGGTATTATGTGACCTGACCAAAATAAGCTCTGTGTATGTTTGCTGCTTTGGACACAGCTCATCACAAAACCTTAGCAAACACACTCGGAAATTAGGTTCCACTTTCTGGTTCTCAGTGTAGGACCTCTGTAGGATATCTCAAAGGTATATTCATGTTCCCCAGTTATTTAAACACAATTCTTGCTCTAGCATGTGTTATATGGAAGTGCAAGATTATTTACTACAACTTGGCAGATAGCACACAGCAGAAAACATGGCGTGATTACGGATGCTGATTTGAACTTTGAAAGTTGCATAAACAGTCACCAGATCAGCATTCTATAACCTAACACACACACACACACACACACACACAGTCAGTAGCAAATATGTAACCTTGGTTTGACCTGTAATTGAAGCGCCCCCCTTGGGCCAGTCAGTGTGATTTAGAAAATGCTGGAGTGCAGTGGTGAGATGCATCATTTCCCTAAGTTGTGTCAAAATCCAATCAGCGGTGTCGTGTGGCACATGGACAAACAAATTAACAATGTAGCACATGGACAAACAAATTAACAATGTAGCTGCCCCCTCGGGCCAATCAGTGCCATTTTTAAAATGCCGGCACGCTGTGGTGAGATTCCCCCAAGTTTCATCAAAAAACTAATCAGCCGTGTCTGAGATATTGCATGTGACGGACGAACGAACAAATAAACAAATAAACAAACAAAAGAAAGCAGACTGATCCATTGTCCTCCTAAAATGTTGTGGAAATGAGCCATCAGCTCTCTGTTTGACTCTGAGAATCTAGTGCATTTGTTCTTCCTCTTTCCTCTTCTTTGTCTTCTTTTTCATTTCACAAAGAAGACTGAAAGTTGCGTGCAGCTCATCCAAAATGCAAAAGTACAAGTCTTGACCAAGAAAATCTTACACAGTACATCTGTCCTTAAATCTCTGCAGAGGCTTTCCAGTAGCTTTAGAATTGACTTCAAGCTTCTTTTGCGGGTCAACGAAGCAACAAAATGTGTCTGCCTCAGATATGCTTGTCAGATGTAAGACCACTGGGTGTCTCGGGTCATCTGGCACTGGCCCTTAAGTTATTCCCAGGTCAAAGTCAAAAGCAGTAGAAGTAGCTTTTAGTTTATTTAGCTGCTACAGATTACCTGTGAGACACTATACACTTAAAACTTGAAAACATGTATTGGTACTAGGTGAAATGTTAATCCTTTGTGTGGCTAGTTGTCTGTCTGCTCTCTGGTAGTGCTCTTTGTCTTAATTTCTCTCCTAGGTTTATTTTTGTTTGTCCCTTTGCTTTTAATGTAAAATGCATTGAGTTTCTTTACACGTGAACTGTCATGCTGTACAAATATTTCTGATTGATTGTGGTTGGCTGTTGGATGAGATGTAATAATGGCCCAAGAGACGCTTCAGTCTTTTGACTGTAGCAGCCTCCAATCCATCTGTCTGATGTGTTGGCCCATTAGTGACTTGGCCTGCAGGGCCAAGGGATTAGACTTCCGCCACTGTTTCAGCTTGTGCAGTCAGTGTGCCATGATATGACATTTATCTATCCAAGTCAGGGTTCATCTTTTTTCCCCTTTTCCACATGTGCTTTTCTACAGTAGATGTTAGATACTGTCCAGTAATGAACAAATGCATATTAAGACCAAAGATGAAAAAGAAAAAGGCTAAAGGTGGAAAGTGACCGGGCCTTTCTGTCCAGGCCCCCGGGCTCTTGATCACTCTGCCTTAAGAGCTTAGCTAAATCAGTGTCAGTTTACAAATCACTTCTTAAAACACATTTCTGCAGACAGGCTTTTATGTAATTGTTATAACCTTTTTTATTCTCATTGTATTTGTCTGTTTTGTTCTGTAACCTTATAATCATGTTGGAAAACTTTTACTGTTTATATTATTGGTTTTGATTTGATCATGTTGTTGTTATATATTTTCATATAAATATGTTATGTTATGTTATGTTATGTTATGTTATGTTATGTTATGTTATTAGGAGACAGTTCCCTTTGCTAGCTCTCCCATTAAGGGGACATGCGAGAATGCTTTAACATTAGAAAGGCAGATGGGTTTTTTGGGGTAAGAGAAGGCCAACAAGCTGTCACTTGAAGCGGGGTAGATGTAATTATAACTACAATTTCCTTCATGATTTAGAAAATGTAACAACACTGGTTTGTGCAAAAAGTGGGTCAAGGGAAGGTCATGGAGGGACATTTCGAAAGCTGCCGTATTGAAATAAATCTAAAATTCAAAACTGACTGCGGTTTAGCCTTTCTAGCGTTAATCCTACTGTGCAAATTCTTAGTCAAGAACAACAATGGGAATACATCCCTGTATCCAGTGAGAAGAGGAGCCACAAATCAGTTCTAGTCTTCCCGTTCATCCAACAGTCTGATGCAGCTTCCCCACAGAGTCTGTTACTGGTTCAGCCGTCCACTGGTAGTGGGTAGTAGCTCATGGCTTTGTCTCCATCCAGCTGTGTAGTATTGGTTGGATCAGTGAAAGGTCTGTCAGTGATGTGTGCCCATGCAAGCTAAGCTTTCATACTGTAATAACAGCATTGCGCTCAACCTTTCGGGCAGGCCATGGGCAATTATATAGGAAGAAAGCCAAGGGTCACACTCCTGTAGTGCAGGGAATACTGCAGCTTGCAAATTATGATCCACTTTCCCATCTTCCTCTCCACAGCAGCTTGGACCCTCCTCCCTTATGAATTTCATATGACCAGTCAACTGACACTCTTGCATAGATTCAGCCGCAACAAACTGTAAACTGAGCTGCTAACCTGATGAACTATTTGCATAGAATATGGCAATTCTTGTGTTGATTGCCATATAAACTTGAGAAAATAAGCCTTTTTTTATTTATCCCCATTATCTTGCATTTGGTTTTCTGAGAATATTTAAAGTGTCTAATCTCAACATGTCAGCATACATAATGTATTCACTCCAAGAAATCCAAGTGAAATGGAGCAGCTGTAGCGCATTTCCGTTTATTTCCCCCCAGTTTCACCCGTTAGCCTCCTTTTTTAAGTCTCAGTGGATTATGAGAGTTTATGATGTGTAGAAATGTTTTTGTGTATTTTATGTGTCACATGTTTTGTATATTTGTCTGTTGTGAGTATGTGTTTGGTTTTATGCCTTGCTGCCATTTATGCCAAGTTTCCCATTTGGGACAAATAAAGTCTTGAACTTGGAGAGAGGTGACATGCAACAGACGTCATGAGCCAGGTTCGATCTCATGACTTCAAGAGTGCATGATCCGTACATTAGCCCAGTGAGCCACTAGAATGCCCCACTGCTCCAGATAGGTAGCATATAAAGTTGAATTACTACAGTAAGTTAAACAGGATGTTGAGATTTATGTTCAGAGGACTGGCACAGTGCTATTATGTGCCGCACATGACAAGGGTTCAAACACTGTGCCAGTGTTGTTTCTCTTCTATTGCCCCTCATCAAAAATAGATTGTTCCTGTGTTGCAAATTCAATAAAGTGTAAACAGTAGGTTCCACTTTTTGACTCTAGATTGTTGCCACGCAATTTAAAAAAACGTAGCTTTTGCTAAAATGAGCACACAAACAAAGGCTGTGTTCACATGTATTGAAATTTATTTCACAGTTGCAATATTTGACCAAAACAATCACAACATGATCTTTGTGTCAATGTCATACAGCCCCAGCGACAAACACACAACTGGCCATACATGACAACTGTGATCCATGACGGTTTTAGTTACGTTAAGGCTCTTGGCATTATTACGGACTTAAATCCAAAGCTGTAGAGCAGAATTGTTGTCCCTGCGTGTGCGTCCCCATTTCACTGACTAGGCTACATTTTACATTTTCATAAATTACCAAGGTAATTTTAATCGGCAAAATAAATCAGCAATCGGATTTCCATCCCTGATGTATTCATTAAATTGCCCGACCCAACTTCTTACCGTATCAGGGACTTGGAAGTTAACATCAGGACAGGCTCACAGAAACACAAAATAGATGTTTAGAATTAGTTCACCCGTGATCTACAATTATGTGGATGGGAAGTTATGAGCAGGGGACGAGTGTGTACCTCTCCTTCTATGAGTAAAATAGACCTCCATTAAAGGTTTAAATCTAACTCTGATCTGTCTTGTTTCTCGTCAGTTTCAATCTCATCACCAAGCTGCCTATCTCTTACATCAAATTTGAATACATGTAGCAGCCGTCTGAATAATGTACAGCAGTGTTACTCCGCCTCAGAGTGGCTGTGAAGAAGCCAGTTCCTCTAAAAGAAAAGCTTCTGAAGAGCAGGCCTTGCCTCATGGGACAGTAGATGGCAGTGAGTGGAGATCTTGGGTATGATAGTTTGTACTATACGGCTCTGACTTGTGCCTAAGGTGAACGTTGGAGAGCAAGGGAGGAAAGTGATAGTGCTCGCAAAATATGAACTTGTTGTAAGAATATGTCTGTGAAACCATTAGGGTTGGTGTCGTGTTATAAACTGAAAGAATCATGGCAGATAAAACTGTTGCGCGCTGTGAGTCTATGCATCTCCGGATAAAGCGTAATGCCTGTCGTGAAATATTGATTGTCATTCTTTTTATATCTTGTCACAGGACACTGCTGCACTTTGCAACAGAAGGCTTTGGTCAGTTTCTACTAGGTATTTGTTGAAAACCAACAAGGTTTGTGTTGGTTAAGTTTCTCCTCTGTGTTTTAATTGTGTTATAGTCCCGGTGGTGCTGGAGGGTTTTCTCTTGCTTACATTCTTATGTCTGGTTGTTTACTGTAGTCTTTGTGGGGAGGGCTTAGCAAACGGGTTGTTGCTGTAACTCAGTGTTGGTGTGCTGCTCACAGTAAGAGGTCTTATCTGGAATCTGTATTCTAAATGGCTGCTAAGGGGGTTAGCCAACTGTCAGTGCTATGTAAAAGATCAAAATGTTGAAGGCCAAAAAAGGTCAATAACACACGTTATAAGTTAACCTCATGGGAGAGCCAAAGTACAGTCCAAATGTATGATTTAATGGTTCCTCTATCACACTCAAGTTCATCCAGCACACTCTGAATAACAGGAAGTTATATTGTACAGCAAGAGTGTAGCATGGATTCAGACTACCAATCAGGGGTTTCTTAACATGGGTTCTTCTGGACTAGTACTCCTAAAACATACCTGGTGAACAGACAGCAGCGACTTTGAATTTCATTGGATTAGATTAGATTTAGAATTAGTTGTTTTTATTGTTTCCACAAACTTATTCAGAGAGGAGATCCTACAGGTATGAACAGTAAAGTATATGAGCTGCTGATCTGTTGTAAACATGGAATTCTAAATTTAACACATTCACAATATGTTAGCTTTGTTTTGGAGAAGGAAGCTCATATCAAGAGAGATGCACAACTCATTCAAGTAGCTCTAGATCTAGCTTGATATCTTTGAAACATTGCACAGATGTTTCATACAGTTGGTGTGATTGATTGACTGAACACGTGTTCATGTGTTTGTGTGCAGTATGCAGGGCTGTAGTCAATAATAATAATAATAATAATGGATTGGATTTATATAGCACTTTTCCAAGTGCTCAAAGCGCTTTTACAGAAACCATTATTCTTTCACACACATTCACACCGGTCAAGATCACCTTAGTCGAGTACCAGTCAATTCCAAGACCAGGTCTAGTTGAGTTTGAGTCAAGACCAAAGTGGGTTCGAGACCAAGTCAAGACCGAGACCAGAGCACATTGAGTCCTATTCAAGACCAAAATAGGTCATAAACAGTGTACATGTCTTCCCAAATGTAAAAACTATGATTAAGGAGTTTCCTAAGGATCAACAGAGATGTAGATCTATCTGCAGGAGGTCTGTACTATGTTTTTGACTAATCAGGAAAAAGTTGAGTACCGGTAACCATCCAATAGTTGCCAAGACAAGTCCAAGTCAAAATAGGTACGAAACTGAAACATTAGAGTTTTCATCAAGTCTCTCTGCTGCAGTCATCTGCGTCTTCTCAATTCTGCTTTTGGGGTGACATTGGGTGTTGATTCCTCAAATTCCACAGTGGTTGCATGTTGGAGTTGGGGTCAAATACAGAGAGATCTGCACAGTAGCCTGGCAGCCAGGCAGCAAACACAGAAGGTAGACAGGGTATGGACGTGATAAACATCCTCTGGAGTACGTGCCAAGTGGCTTAGTGAAATGTTAAATGAGATGTATACTGGCTAGAACCTATGCTGCTTAGTGCTTGAGTGGGCCAAACATGCTAGCTTGTTTAAATCCCTATTCCCTCACTGCCAGCACTGTGAAATCATACAGCATATGTCTACATAGCTCTTCCTTTTGCTGTGTTTACTATCTCAGAGCAAGTATGCTGCCAGAGGAATTAATGAGCCCCAGAAGATGTGTGCCAGTCTGTACTTCTGTTACTGCTTGAGTTGTCCATAGTTCCTTGCACTACTGTCACCAAGACAGATTCAGTTGTTCCAAATTTAGTTCACTGGGCAAAGAAAGTTATTTTAATTCTGAGAAAGTCGGTTTACCCTAGAAGTATGTTTGGAGAACACACTAGCAGTTCTGAAATTCCTTTGGGAATCTATTTGTTTACATTTTTACTTTGCCCAAAATTGATGCCGTGTGTATTCTTGTTGCGTAGTCTACAAGAGGAATGTCTTACCTCACAAAACCATGCAAATACCATTTCCACAATTATCTTTGCTGTTGCATTGATTATATCCATTTTCCAACACATCTGTTACTTTCTTTTTCTCAGCTTACGGAGGCTGTAAGCCCCCCCTCATTTGAATCGACAGTTGGCTTGCCTACCAAGTATGCACCAGTCAACGAAACGTGCGAGGGCGTCCTCACAACCATTCAGCATGTCTCTCCTCTGGAACTGCAGGTGTGGAATGCCTGAGCCACTAATGTAACATTAGGTGGCATGGCATCATACATTATACATACATTATACATATATTATGATATTCATGTCCCTCCGCTCCCTATTAAACAAAGAAGCACAGAGGATGGGTAATACAAAAAACAAATACATACTGTATATGTTTTAAATATAAAAATGCACGTGTTAAAAACATGTCTTCTAAAAAATTATTCAAAATAATGGTCATCAAACCACGTTTTAACAAAATGTCATTGCCATAAGCTTCTTATGAAATATGGTAAAATCAGCTTTTTAAAATGTTTTGTTTCCTTCAGAGAATAATTGCCTTTATTTTCAAACTATTGTCAAACACAGTGGTGTACTGTGCTGTCAAGGTTGCGAGCCTGTATAGGTAGCACTACAATTGAATCTTGCTGATGTTCCTTCATTAAAATTGCAAAAAAACTAAGATGGACCTGTCATGCCTCGTTGATTTGACAGGTGCAACACTTACTGGTTGTAATGCCTTCATAGAGAATTCGTTATTCGTTGAAATACACCCCCTTTAATAGGATGAACAGCTATTTTAATTATTCATGCTGTAATTGGCAGTGGCGACCCCATGTTCCCAGATGTTTAGTCACATTTACATTTGTATGACATTGTTCTTCCCAGATTATTGAGGGTGGAGAAGTGACCATACTCGACACCAGAATTTCATTTGGGCAAATAGGGCGAACCTACGGTGGGGGCGAATTGGGGGGATGGGGCACGCTTTTCTGTTGCGGCCCCATTTTGTGATTTAGGCTGATAAGATGCATATAAATCTTGCCTAGTGCTACTTTAAAGCTTCTCTATGAAGGTTTAGAAATTAAATGTGAACTTATGTCAAAGAAGACGTAACTTTTTTAACTCAACACATTAAGTGATTTAAGATAAAAACTGGATCCCTAGTTCACTGTTTGAAGCTGGAACTGCTTGGCTGTGGTGGTCCTTCCCTTTCACTACATTTCCAGTACAAATAAGCATCCTCAAGTCTTAATGTGTGTTCACTTTGCTTCAAAGGGTTATTTCTGGATATGAGATGAGATTTTTCCCGTGCAATGTAAAACTCCTAGAGTGCAGTATTGCAGAGTGCTGTATATTGATACATTCAAGCATTCACTCACGCTATATTGTCCACTCATGCCAAATGTAATTCTGTCACTATTTTGGTCAGAAAAGCTACAGAGAACTACTGAGCATTACCATGTAAGTTCAATCTGATATTGTGTCCATTAGGAACCGCCCTGTCTGTGCAGTCATTAGTCATAGAGGATAGGTGGTGGAGAGAACGCACTGTGATGCAAATGATTGAGCTTGATGTGTGATCTGAACCTCATAATGTCACACAGGACCAGAGGGCATTGTGTTGCAGTGTTGCTATCCACATATCTGTCTTCCTTAATGCTCTGATGCATGACATGTAGCCGTGACATTGCAGCATCATGAAACAGTGCAGAGAGCAGATTTGGAATGCAGATCACTGCAATTCATAATGTACAAATTCATGATATCATCATAGCCTGATGTTGTAGTTGCATTACATTTACTTATGTTGTGACAAATGTGTCATGCTATGGGTTAAGCATTAATATCCTGTGGCTTTTTATTATGCAGCTTGACATTGTCAATGACGTTTCATAGGTAAATACTGAACCCATGGGTGGCCTGGGTGTTAGTGACCATGCCATTTGGTATCACTTTAGCTGAAATTAGCAAACAAAGGAAACCCTATAAGTGTGATAACAAAACCAACACTATCAAAGCACTTTCAATCCATCCTAACCTCTACCTAACATCATAATTATCCAAAGGCACAGAGGGGATTGAATAAGCCCTGTGAGAAATAATTTGGGATCATATAGCTATTTAGGTCACTGATGCTTCGCATCAGCCTCAAAACCAATTTATACATATAATGCCCAAAAATACATTGATACTGTGCAATGAGGTCTCAACTGGTTCTTTGTCTGCACTGCATTGTATTATTCTACTAGTGTTTGAGCAGGGCATTTTGGGTAGTCATTAGCTCAGTGAGTGGGTGAGTAGTGCTTGAGTAGGTTACAGAGTTTGAGCCGGCAGACTGGCAGGAGGCCCATAAGCTGTTGCATTCAAGACCAAACCTGGCCTGTCCTGCTGCCCACTGGCTGCAGTCTCCCACCATCGTCTACCCAGACATGACAGCTGTTGTAGATACTGCTGCCCAGGGTTCACCTTCGCACCAGCAGGTTTAAGGGGTTGGCATGCCCGCTGGCGTTCCCTGGGCTTTCACTGGGATTAGTGCAGATGAGCTGAAAAACTCCATATGGCACAATGAGGCCAATGTGCCACCGCACCAGGGCTCCTGTCCCCATGTCTGGTGGGTCCTTGTAGGGACACCTATGAGAGTGGTAGTGCCTCCAGCCAATCATCCAATGAATATTAAGCAAAATATATTTGGAAATTAAGAGATCTGACTCATTATGGTCTTGATTTTTGTCTTGCTGAGAACCCCATCGTGAGTATCATCCAAGTAGACAGTTTCCATCTTGCAGAAAGTTTCTTAAATGTCACGAGGTGATTGTCACTGTTATGAACTTTGCCAAGCTTTTGTTTGGCATTTCAGTGAAAGGGCTGTGGATGGTGGCATGGTTTAGAGGTGATCACATTGTCCTCTCTCTATGAATTAAATGGCATTTTAATTGACAGATCATATTTTTAACAACATTCTTGGAATCAACAATGGCTGAGAGAGGATTTCAGCAACAATATAGAAAAATATATAACATAATTTCACAAAACAATGTGAAACATCAGTTTGGTGCAGTAGGTTACAACAAGTAATATTTGCAAATAATTAGCATTTGTTTGAATCTCCTTGGAGTACCAGATGGGTGGGGTTTACCCAGGGGGCCAGGAAGGGGGCGTGTCTTTGGAGCCGAGTGTCCTCAGAGCTGGAGAGTGTTCCAGGAGTCGCCTGACCCAAAATACACAAATGCAAATATAATGCCACAAATTAGTGACTTGGTCACCTTGGTTGTAAATTCTTTATTGGGCTGTAATGTATGGATTTGATCCTATTTAGGATTTTACATTTCATTGTTTCAATTTAAAAAATCTACAGTAATGGTTCACAATTGGGCAGTAGACCACAATTCACAAGTTTTTGTCTGGCATGTCACCATCCTGGACCAAGGCAGCTGAACCAGGACGGACTCAGAATACATTCCTAAAGTCCCCACCAGTGTGGCAGGAGCAAGCTACTGTAGAATAGCTACGACAACACATAAGCAGTGATGAAAATTAGCCTCCAGCTGTGTGCCAATGAATATTACAGACTTGAAATAGTTTGTGATTGTCTAAAATTTCTGCCATTTGTTTTATTACCCCGTGTGACAAAACCAATCCATTTGGTATTTCAAGGAGGTTAAAACAATTAAAGAGTTATTTGAAATTATTAGAATGATTTGATCGAGATCTGGTCACAGCATGAAACTGATTGGTTTGGTGTAGTAGGTTATGATACAGATGTCTATGTTTTATAACTGTTTATTGCCATTTATTGTGCTGTATGTATGTCCAAGAGACAAAGCCAAAGGCACATGTTCAATCTTTTCTTCCATGCATCAACAAAGTTTAGAATTAAAATCTTGAATGTTATGAATTGAGCTGAAGCTGAGAGCTGTCTACTCAGCACAGAGTAAAAGGATCCTATGATCCGTGCAAGGCCAGTAAACGTGTCATCAACTCGCAATTCATAAAGAAAAATTCCTGAGAGTGATTACTAGAAGAAGTCTGTGTTTGTGCAGGGTTATTTGCCCCATGTGTCAGTGTCTGCCTGCAGGCTGCATCTATTGGTGGCCCAAATTCACTGTGATGAATATTTACAGTAGCACTCGGACTCACTTTCTTGTTTAATTTTAATGGGTTTAAGTGTCTGAACATATGACTGAGCTCACTGTGGATCTTGTGTAATTGAATCCTTCCTCTGCTTTTCATTTCGATTTTCGATCTTGGTGGAACCTCAACTGATAACAACTTGAACTTTCAAATTTTACTCCTCAAAGTCTGTGTTAATGACATAGATCTCAGATGGGGTCAACAAGTCGGCTCGTACAAAGCATTTGCGGGGGAGTACACAAGGCAGAGGTCTGACCCGCTGACATTTAGCTCGTAGCTTTTAAAGTTCCTCTCTAGAACCATCCCTGCGGAAACATTGATTCAAAGTGCAAGACATTTTACTGGGATGACATGAGACACAGACAAACTAACACAGGTTCAGCCATGGATGTAAATATACCGTATGTGAAGTCAAAGATTGCTTCTGCTTGGCTGTTTGTTGCAGTATCTCACAGTGGATATTGTCTTCATAAAACCTCTTTCTTTACCATTTTTGGTCTTGCGTGGTAAAAAAAAAAGTTTTGTATGTATCCACTATCCACTAGTGCTGTTCTCAAGGTTTTTATGTCCACATGTGATGTACTGTATCCTGCAGAGCCTTCTTTATTCTTTATGCACTCAGTGCAGTGACTTGTCCTGGCACTCCCAATTAACCTAATGTTTGATTTATGCAGGTTTCATACACGATGCTCTCTTGCAGCTTTGATGGAAGAGTAGATTCCACCATCATCTTTTGATGATCTATAACCTTACCACAGTTTGTACTTAGTTTCATGCATACCTACCTTGTGGGGTAACAGCTGCTAGACACAGATTTGCCTACATGTCTTGGGAAAAAAACTAAGATACAACACAACAGGCAGTTGATTGCAATATGCTATTGTGGTTGTCCTGGATCTGTCCTTGTAAATATAAAACCTTGGGTATACATATGTGTGAGCTGGCAACATGAATAAAAAATTTTATGATTACATTCAAATTGCAGTACACTCTATGGCACAGAAGTCATTAAGTATTCTATTACCAGGCTCCTGCAGTTTGTTACTTCTAATATCTCTGTAGTGTTTGCTTTTCCCTGTTTGTTTAGTATCTTTTTGTCTCTTTGTCTGTCTCTTTCATTCTTAAAGCAAAAGAAAAACAGTATCTATAATGCACTACCTAACCGTAACAGCACTCGGTCAGAGAGAATTAAATTCAGTGAACCTCCGCAGTAGCTTCACGGAAGACAAAAATCTCTCTCTCCTCTCCTTCAGTGCCCCATCACAGCCTGGAGATCACTCACTGACTGGGTAAAGTGGTGGTGACACATGCCAATACCCCTGGCGTAAGACATAAGATCAGCTGACTCCTCTGTGTGTTACAGAGGATGATGATTGGCTTCAGAGACTGTGCTGCAGTACCTGACATTTATGATACACCACAGCAGCCAGCAGGCCAGTCACTATCACTCATAGTGTGCTTGTCACTATTGGAGCCTGAACGACACATGTTTTTTGGGACCGATGCCAATAATTGGAGGTAAATAATTAGGGTTGTCAAATATGTGCCAGTAGCAACATAATTCATCATTATAACCCCTTTTTACACCAGATTCACGACCGTAATTCTTAAAGGAATTGGCCGGTCTGCTAAGACCCCAGGTTAATTGTTGACATGGTCTATGTCGAGATGTGTATCAGCCATGATTTTTGATCAACTCACACACTCTCGTGGTGTACCGGCGTTCCGAAATTTGGCAGTTGGCCAGTCATTGAGATCCATTGTATTCCAAACGAGTGTTTAGCAGCTCCTATAGCTGTGTCTTTGTTATGTCCAACACAAGTAAGCGCATACGAACTACCCTAGGTGGTTTTCTCCAATAGTGCTCACAAACCAAGAAATAAACATGTTTAGATTCCGTGTTTACACGCCACTGCGCATGCGCCACTGAGACGCTGAGAAAACTCTCTTGCATGCTCATGGACTCTGACGCTGAGACGCTAGGATTCTGTGTTTAGACGCCACTGCGCATGCTCAGCAGAGTCAGGTTACATGCTCACGGACCCGTCTGATTTCAATTTCTCAGCGTCTCAGTGGCGCATGCGCAGTGGCGTGTAAACACGGAATCTAAACATGTTTATTTCTTGGTTTGTGAGCACTATTGGAAAAA
>OMLI01073428.1:12393-25218 GCA_900302605.1 Rondeletia loricata | reverse complement strand
GCCATTTCACGGGCGATCGCGGAGCCGCATTTTTACAGTCCATGTAGTCTAGAAGAGGATTCAGGAAATAACAGCCTGTCCTCCAGTTTAAAACATAACATTACACTTACTAAGTGGAGCATGTGAGCGGAGTGGAGCAGTGTGGGGTGTGTGTGGTCATGTGATCAAAGTGAAACTTACGCTTGGCAGAGATCATGTGATTAGGGGCTGAGTCAGTATGGTCCTCATCATTCTAAACCACGGAAATTGCAAGAAAGAGGGATTGAATGGGCTGAACATGAAACAAGCTATTAAACAGAGGAGAGGATTTTCATTGCTATTTTTATTCTCAAATCTACACTTTGCTGGAGTAGCGTTAGTCTGCAACACAAACACAGCTCGGTTGGCCGCCATTGTTGCTCTTCTATTTGCGCATGTCTGTCCTATGCTCTTCTATTCGCATGCGCCACGTGGGGCCGTGTCGTCACCGTTTTCACAAGAATTGCGTATTGCCAGTTTACACGGCGACGGTAGGGGCGGCGTTTTCTAAAGATTCCACTCTGGAACCCGTTTTCTAAAGTTTGCATTTTCAGGCACCGAAAATGCAAACAAAAGTTTGGCATTTTATGTAGGGACCGTGTGTTTTAAGATGAGTGACAGTCCATGTAGATTAATGTGTGTTGTGTGATGTGATCATTAATGTACAGCTGCATAGATGCACTACACGGGTATTCCGCTAGTTATCAAAAAGACTGGAACCGGTTGTGCTTTTATCACACTTCTTACACTCAAACAGCATTGGCAGACAGCATACTGATGCCTACTGAGTATTTCATAGTGATTCTTGTTTTACAGAGCTGGGGCATGTTATGACAAATTGATACTTATCAGAGACCAAGATACCCTTGGATCAGACAGGCTGTAAAAAAGATAATGAATGTTGAAACATTCGGCTGTGTCTGAACACGCCCAGAAAACTCCAGTGACAGGGATTAGATCAGCAGTTTTACACACTCTTTACCACACTTGAGAAAACACGGTCTGGGAATTCATTTTACCCCTTCGGCAATAAATGAAGCAGTTTTACTGGCAAAAATATTTACGTTTTGTTTACCGCTTCATTGTGGAAATTTTCTTGCTGGTCTGAGATTAGAGCAACCTTTTCACTTAATTTATTTCCCCCTAGCAAGCATTCCTCCCTGATGAGTCAGGGTCAGAGACTGGAGGATTAGCTGTAAGAGCCTCCTTTCTACCTGCCAGGTAAAATGTTCTGGCACCTACATGACTCACTACTCAGCCCTGAGAGGACTTCTTTCACTAATAAGGACAGAAGGGACAGTTTGCCTTTGCATCTTCTCTGTAGCTCTCCTTATTTCCAAGCCGTGTGATGGAAGGACATTGTGTGATGTTCATGGTGGGGAGCTGCTGTTCAGCATGGAAGAGCTGGATGAAATTCAAGCTCCAATAGAGTTATCAGTAAAGATTGCTTTTCCACAGCTGTGCTCACAGCTGAGAAGTATGCATGTGACTTTACTCATTTGATTCAGAAGCCAACATTCATTACTGCAGATAGTATAGAGCCGAGACTCCTGTGCAGTTATCTGAGGTGCGTTAACCCACTAACACACATGACTGAGGCTACAGAGTGAGAGCCTTTTTAAAACATTCAATAAATATTCCCCTCTTATGAGAATGGACCATTACAAGACCTTAGGCTAACATCTAGAACCCAACTGTGATGCTGTAAAAACAATGGAAATGTTGTTTAAACACCATGTCATGTGTCAGAATGATGCAATGCATAAGAATAGTGAATACTGTTTATCCTTTTCATGAGGAAAACTTCACAACAGCTCATTGCCATCCTTTATGTAGGCCAGACCTAGATGGTCACACACCTTATGATCTAGGCCACATAACCAATAAATATGATCAAAATAAGGTATTAACCAATAAACATTTCTACTAAATAAGAGACTGAGGATGTTAAGAATACGAGGGTGAGAAAAAGAAAAGAAAAAATAACAGCAGCTCCTGACCTTTAGCTGTACCCTTGGTGAATATTTCACGACCAGTGCTCATTTTTGACGGGTGAATCTGTCAGTGGTGGAGACAGCTTCAGACGTTTGAATCTTTAAACAGAGGAAACTCTGACTGGGTTTCAGCAGACAGCGGTAACACAGAGCAAAGGGAGAGCAAGCAGGAAGCTGGCAGAAAGCTCTTGACTCGGGGAGGAAGAAGAGAAAGAGATGGCAGGGGCACCGTCTCGCTGCCGCTGTGCTAATCTGATGTTTCTAACGGGCAGCCAAACCTGGAGGGCAGGAGCACTGCTGACACAGCGCTGCCTTCATCCAGAAAGGAACTTCCAAAACAGGAATCACAAAGGAGAGGTTTCTTTCCTGTTATCAGCCCACAAATTCAACACTTAAAAAGGCAGATCATTGAAAATCATTGGCTGTTAAGTTGCCCTGGCTCACTGGCTTCTATCCAGTATCACTAAATATTGACTTGAATAATGGACAAGCAATAAGGTATTCCTCCAGAGATGCAAATTGCTAGTTTGGGTTTCTTCCTTTGTGTGAGGCAGCCAGGTTACCATGTGTGGTTTTATGTAGCGCCCGATGGAATTAGGCTACTGAACATATGCTACAGATTTCCATGGCAACAAGAGCGGAGGAATCAGTTGCAATGCCAATAGGCAAAATTTTTTGCTGCATCAATGCACTGTTTTCCTAAGTAAGCCACAGTGTGAAACGACGCATGTGTGCCAAATCCATTCTGTTGGCTTGAGGGATGTCCTGACGTGGCCCTCTTCATCAGACAGGCAACAGCAAGGGAAGACGGCGCACTGAAATAATTCAGACATAAACACGGCCAGTGAGCATGCTGGTCAAATCCAAGTGGACCGGTTTTAATCCAATTAACGGGAGGACAGCCAGTGTAGTGGAGCCACGATAAACGCCATCATCCATCATGCTGGGACAGTCAGGGATCGACTCTGGGGAGAGCAGACACCGACTTTAAGGGCTGAAGGCTCCCAAGGCCATATGCAGCGTAACACATTAGCACTGAGTGGCTGAGATAAAATAGGTTATATTACTAAGGCGCGAAAATCTCATGGTTGCCTTAATCAATAATAGCATTTGGATGAATACTGCTAGCCTGGCTAATGCAGACTCTGTATACCAACAGAGTCTGGGGAGGCTCTTTGATCTTGTCGGCATATTACGCAGATAATGAAGGGGCTGTGCCCTCAGCCCTTAAGATGGGTGCTGTGCTGGTTGGATATCCCTATTTTGAATCCAACGAATCACGATCTATGTATTACTTAAGCACCGCCTCACGAAACCAGTGTCATGTGTCGTTCATCTTTTTCTGTTTACATGCGTCACAATCTCAATGCGCTAGCAGGCTGAAAAATAGCCTGGCTAATGCCTCCTCGCACGAAGGCTTTAAATGCTGCAATTTGTTCCTCTTTAAGTTCTATGCCTAACTCTGTTGTAATGACTGGCAACACCGTTTCTATTTCTTTCATATCAGGACACTCCATAGCGAAATGTATCCTGATAGCTAACTAGCTAGCATTACTAACTAGCTACATTACACCACCAGTTTGTTTTCCCCGGTGCCTCTAGTGGGGGCGTAACTGATTGATTGGCAGGCGGGGGGTGTGCACATTCAAATATGAGAACCAATCAAAACATGGTATATAAGAATATTGCACAATGAATGGAGGCTGTCCAGACGTGCATGTACAGCCCACAGGTACAGTGGCTGTACCACACAGTCGGCGTTAGCCAGGCTAACCTAGAATACTGCATTGTGCTGGCATCAAAATAGAGAAAAGGTTTATATTCCCATGTTTATGAAACATCATGGCTCACAGAACCACATCTCTAATGTGCATCTTTGTTTGGTCAGTGGGTTGTTTTCTTGAGTGAACGTCAACGTCAACGAACTGATTCAGTACACACAAACACTTCCCAAAGTCAATGGGTCGCTGCTGGATGAAAACAAATTGAAATTACCCAAGGACAGGGCTGTTCGTGCAGTCTCCAAGCTGACAATAACAAGGCAAAGAAAGTGTTTTATAGGACAATATATTGGCGAATAAACTCTGTATGGGAATGGCTGAGGTTAAGCTGGGCTCATAGTGCGGTGTTGTTTCTATATTTCATGTTCTGTCATGGCTCAGCAAGGCTTGCCTAACCTTGTTAGGCTCATACAGAAGTGTGAGTGTGTATGAGACAGAGTGAGTGTGTGTGTGTGTGTGTGTGTGTGTAAGAGAGAGAGAGTGGGGTAGACAAGAGAGCATGTTCTAAGTACTACTGCACGTTGTTTCTAAAAGCTTTGTTGTCAGAGTATACTTGTGTGTGTGTGTGTGTGTTGTGTTGTGTTGTGTGTGTGTGTGTGTGTGTGTGTGTGTGTGTGTGTGTGCGTGCATGCCCATCTATCCCGTCTATGTATTCAGCTGACTGAGGCTGGAGTCTGATTGGCGATGGAGGCAGAGGCTTGTTGCTATGGGGATGCACATCATGAACACAACAGAACTGTCTCCTGAAAAAACAAAAGGAGTTTACTGTATGATGCAAAACTGCATTGACTGTGGGGGCTACACTTAAGTTTCATTCGTACATGGAGCTACGGTTGATGGAATCACGCTGTAGCGTGGGCTAAAACCTGCCCTGGCTAAATTTTAAAACTCTAAAAGAGTAAGCAATAGAAGCCATGACGGTCTTAACTGTTAAATGGGGGGCAACTGCAAGGAAAACATTGACAGCGGCAGGCAGAAGTCAAGAAAGATGAAAGCCCTACTGGAGACCAATGCTGAATAAATAATGACATCCATTGTGGGGAAATTTGACCGGGCCCTCTGAAAATCAATAACTAACAACCGAACCATGATGCCCTGAGTGACTCAGCAATAACTTAAATACACTGGAGGCGGTCGATATCAACTGCCGGTTCTCGTTCTGGGAGACATGACACACAGAGCTAAAGGAAAACTGGAAACACTTCTAAAGTTTCTGTGAGAGCTGTTGAGAAGATCGTCTTTTGGATTGCTAGAAGAATATCACTATCAAAACTGTTGGAAGAACTGGACATGTAAACTGAGCTTCTTACAAACTGCTGATTTCACACTGTTCACAATCAATGATTCAGAAGTCAGTGACTCTAACCTTTGGGACAATGGATTATTGCAGCACAGTCTAACTGAACACATCTTTTTAATACGGTCAATACTGAGAAACTGTCTTTCAATAAATAGGAATAGCAAGCCTCTTCCATAAATAGTTGGCCCCATCAGACATAAGCCTAGGCTATTTCTCTACTACACAACGCTGCTGCTAGCCCAATAAGAGGTCCAATTCTTGCTTGGAGAAATTACTTCTGTTGTGCAACAACTCCAACAATTTCAGACCATCAAATTGTGAGGTAGCTTACCATCTGCACAGCAGATCTATCTGTTGGTGGACACTTTGCCCAGGTCAAACAGCACCACGGTGTAGCCCCATTTTGCACCATGCACTCCAACAAAACTGACAATGGGTTGGAATCAAAGGTTGTCTGGAAGCTCTACAAAAGCATGATGGCAAAACTCATTTTAATTGCCCTTGGGCTGGTTTTCATTGGGCTCACAGAGGTCAGGTCAATCCATCTGTCCAGGCAATTCACTCAGCACTGCCTAAAATGTGGCACATACTGTACAGCTGTGCTAGGAGGAACCAAGGGGGGTGGGATTTTAGTTCACAAATCCGGCTTAGCCAGATGTTGGGTGCATCAAAGGAAAACATCAAAATGCAGGCTTTGATTAGATAACCTTTGATGAAACAGCAGATTTGATCCATAACTGTGAGGTTATTGAATCCTCAGTGAGCTTTTCTTAAAGAAAGACTGAATGTGAAATACTAGTACCGGTAAAAGTGTCTCAAGTGAACAATGCCGGTGAATAGTCTCAGATTACAGCACAAAGCACGCACCACCCGAGCGACTGGAGGCAAAGACAACACCAAAACAACAAGAAGATCCTCAAAATGAAGCCTTCTGTCATTTGTACACTCACACTGACAGCTCCAAGTGACGGTATCCCCATGTAACACAACCCTACGGCCCATTTCTCCCTCTGCTTCCCCATCAACTGGCCATGCCACACCAGTCCTGCCCTGTGTCCCAGGTGCACTCAACTGAGAGATGTGTTGGCACCCGGCTGCTAAGACAGTGTTGGCTCTTACCTGCGCTCTCGGTGAGGCAGCGGGTGCTGCTGCTGACGCGTGATGAAGGTGGTGCCCCACACCGGACTGCTGTGGCTATTCCTGAGCCAGCCCACCGGGGGTGACGATGGGTAGGGGGTGCTGCGGAAGCCATGGTCCGACTCAGTCTCCGCCGTGAGAGATGAGGCTGAGCTCCCCATCGCCACAGCGATAGGAAAATACTCTCTGAATGCACTCTGATGGGGGGACCTGGTTTCTGCTTTTTGCCCCAAAAAGCTGACACAGTTGTGTTCAGTCACAGATACACAGATTGTGGAGGGAGTTAAGAGGTTGTTTGGGGCACAAAAGTAACCCTTATCATACGTATTTGCAATAAATCTGCTGCTGACAAAGTTAATTTCCTCCCGCAAAACAACTTTGAGGGTACTTGAATAAAAAGAAATCTAATACAATGGAAACAACAAGGAAATCAAAGGTGAGGCTTCTCAAAAAATAAGTGCAACTCTCAGGTGGCAAAGTCTACAGATCAATGTGGATTTCCCACAGCGAGTGGGGGAAGAAGTACTCAATCCAAACTGTAATTGGATGCTCCGAGCACTGATTCCAATTCAGCAGTTGGTCTCAGAGAAGGGGGAAAAAATACAGTTTCCTCTCAGCAGAGGCTTACAAATTATCTCACTTATAGACGTTGAGCTTTCTGTGTTAACACTCTGCACCATGTCTTGGATAGTGCCACTCATAATTCCTCCTGCATCGCCCCAGTCTGTGCAGTCAGTCTAATGCCTGGTTCCTCTTTCCTTTGCACATGCTCAGAAGATCAGGAAGAGCAGGAAGAGGTGCGTGCAGTGGTAATCGGGTTCACCGTCAATCAGCATCTCTGCAGCCAGACAGTACACCTCCAAGTTTGGGGTTTAAAAAGTAAAAAAAAAAAAACACTAAATATAAACTGCAAAGTATGTGACTGGTTGTGGTTAGAGCTGAAGCCTGGAAAAAATCCTCATATCCAGGACATCACATTACCGACATGGTCCATAAAGACAGCTACTGTGTTATCAACAATGGCACTGGCTTGATCTTGATGGGATGTCTTGATGGAATAAATCAATAAAGATATATACAATATATCTGCAGAATTATTTAGAAGGCGAGCAGTGTAGAAACTGAATCCATTGCAGTTCCTGGGCAGGGTGTTGGCACACTACAAGTATGCCAATATCCAAGTGTCATCTTTCAGATATCCCCTCTGACTAGCAGCTGCTGTGGAGGTTCACCAGTAAAACACCCCGCTGCATTTGGGATAGGCTTTCTGAGAGATTAGACCACTTCTGACATTTGCAGAATTTCAACAACAGGGATAATTGTCATAGGATTTCCACTTGAATGAATTACATGGAGTTTGGAATTTAACCTGAAGACAACCCAGATGTCAGGAGGTGTTCACACATCGTTTGAAAAGGAGCAGCCCTTTAAACTTCAACAGCAATACAAAAATGTACTACTCAACAACAAGTTCTGTGTAGCCTACTATCCGACAAAATACCCAAGAGGAGTGCTCCGTTTCAGGCTGCGGTGCTCCGTTTCAGGCTGCGGTGCTCTGCCAGCGCAAGGACGAGAGGTGATCCGTCTGAGAGAGAGACAGCTTAATTTCTGTCTGATCCCACTGATGTCAGCTCTCTAGTTCGTCAACTTGCACTCGGGTTTATGTGTACTTGCCAGCCTGTCATAGCAAGTCTCTACAGGCGAGGCAGCTGGAGGAAACTATCATCCCAACAAAGGTGTCAAGTGAGGCTTCACCACGTTTGCATGCATTTTGACAGGAGTATCGATAACCTGAGGCAAGCGTCTAACGCGACGATATCGCGTGGCTTCTATTATTTTATCATAATTTGATTCAGGCATACATTTAGGATCAACGCTCGGGGCGTTATCCTGGAAATAACGCATAGCAGACAACAGCTATAGGCACAACGCTACAGTTTAGGCTTGCAGGTTCATGTTACATGATAATGAATAATCACTGATAACGCAAGCGCATATGGGCTTTCAATTTACTAACAGCATTGCAAAGCGTGACTCGTATAAAAGGCATATTAAATCTGTCCGTGTCCAGACCAACCCGGTAGCGGACTAGTAGCGGTACAGAGGCCAGGACAGTATCATGCAAGAAGAGGATTAGCTCTATAAAAAAAACAACGTGAAAATAAGACAAGGTCTCATCCAGGACGGGGACTCGGTCGCAAATGTCACCGTTTTCCGCCGGGTCCAGTCCAGCCTGAGCTCATCTCATATTTCCAGCGTTTAGGCTGTATATGCTGAGCCTTGTTGTCTTATTAGGAGACATCCTCGCCCCAGTCCCGTTGTTCCATCCGAGACTCCCAGTATATTTTTCCATCTGGGACTGTTATCGTCCCATCATATATTCTGGTTCCCCCCCGCCCCACGAGCTTTAATTCTCCCTCTCTGGTAGCCAGAGTGCAGCGGACGAGGATGCAATCTCTTCCTACAGCGGATTACTGGAGTGTCAGCAGCGCGCAGGCGCACTGGCCTGTCGACGAGAGGCAAGCTGGAGGGCTGCGTTCAAGAGATTTAAATAAACCGCAACAAAGAGTCCGACCCGTAGAGGCCTTACTCATTACTGTGAATGGTATCATAGACTGATGAATAATAGCGATGAATATCAAATGCAGCCTAGACAAGAAGAGGCATGTTTGTTCTGGGAAAACACTTGGCAATAAAACACTCCACACCCTTCACACGTCACTCTTTAACACAAGTGATTAGCACCCAATCTCTCCATCACCTTCATCTGTTGGTTCCTTGAGGGAGAAGGCTAACACAGTGTTTATAGTCTGTGCTTGAGGAGGCAGTGAAGGGTTAACCAGAAGACAGTGGGTGACATGCAACACTCATCATTGCTCAACTGTCCCTTCACATTACTGAGATAAGCCTTCAAACTTCCCCTCTCCTCTCACTCTCTCTCTCTCGCTTCCTCCATCATGTCCTCTCTCGTCCACTCCCTATCACCTCGCTGACCTCATTCCTGATCTCCCACTCTCCTCTCAATTCGCAGAGATCACCGACAAAACAATGCACAGTTAAAGCATATAGGCCGAAAGCAGTGGGTTTAACCATTGGCCATAAATGAGCTATAAAACTACCATGGCAGCACAAGCTAGACTGACTGTGTGGGAGTGTAGTCAGCATATACGGTACTTGTCTGGCACTCTGCTTAGCCGAGGACCACAGTGCCTGGAAGGGTGTGCTACTCACACACAGGGCTCTCTGGAGTTTGGTAGGATGTGTTGAGACTCAAACTGGTTAGACTAGTGGTAGCCTAGGCCGCCCTACCACTACTTCATTAACAAAGTCTACAGCATGAAACATACCATGGGTGGGGTGCCGATCAAAACCACAAGACTGGAGCTGTAAAGAATGCCTGGGTTACTCAGCAGGCAAAACCAGTTCCTTTGACATAAATGCATTTCTTATAAAGCTGTGGTCCAGTCAGCATTCAACTGCAAACTTAGGTTGAGCAATCACCAGCACCAGATACCGCCGGGTTAATTTCTAATCATATTCAGTCAAATTTACTCATAAAGCACTTTTAACACGACTGGATTGTCACTAAGTGCTTTAGAGTGTAACAAGGGACATAAATGCAGGTTACAAATACAGATATTAATGAGTTATTAAGTGTGCACAAAGTAGTTGTGGTACAGTAAAAATATTAGTGTGTACCCTCAAAAAAATACTGCTCATAAACCTGACCAAGTCAGAGGACTGTAACCCTTTTGTTAAGGCTGCACCTGTTTGTCTTAAGAGCACCTGTCCCTCTACAAGGCAGCACCCAGAGATACACCAGCTGTCTCAGTCAAAAAAGAGAAAGAAAGAGGGGAGAGGGAGGGAGAGAGAGAGAGAGAGAGTTGGGATTTCATATCACATTTCTACTCACCAGGGACACAGAGGAGAAGAAGGGAAAGGGAGGATGTGAGCTGATTTCACGGTACATTGTAGTCATTACTACACCACCCAAACTTTCCTGAATGTCACAAGCTTTTTCTCCTCAGCTGATAGGCTCAATGCAGAATATAAATGATAACCCTCTGCCTCCGACTAATGCCAATACAATACACCTGTGCTGTGTATTATTGTATTTTTTCTATTAGGCCTAATATGCTTTTCCACTTGAGGCAGCAGGGTGACCCAGTGGATAAAAAGACTGTCCTTCACCCGGAGGACCTGGGTTCAGGCTCCAGGTCGGCATACACCTGCCCTGCCGAGGTGTCCTTGAGCAAGTCAGTGAATCCCTGCCACCTCCTGGGGGAACTTTTCTGTAGCTGAGCTGACCCACCTGGAGAGGTCAACACCATCACCCTGTTCTGGGCAATGAGGCTGGAATAGGCTTAAATATATGAGCTATTCCCATAGAGTCAAGCTATTTGTGGTAGAACTGAAAGAAAAGTCTCCGTCACTGAAATAAACATGAGATACAGTGCAGACAGATGAAAACTCTTTAACCGTCCCACTGAGACAGCGGGAGACAGCGAGACAGGGACGCCGGGGACAACAATGTAAACAAAGACACTCTTCTTCAATCATTTGACACTACAGACATTGTCAGAGAGATGTGTACTTCGTGAAGTTCAGCCAGAAGCAGTCTTACCTCTAAACGCCCAGTCGGTTGAAGGGAAAGGCTATTTTTCAGTCCTGAGCGCGTGAACTTTTCCCAACCATCGAAAGCATTAAGTTCTTCCTGGATTGCACTTCTTTGGCGAGCGTTAGCTGCCGGCTAACGTTACGTTTCCCGGCGTCGGTTTCGCACTCCGGTGCATTTTTCAGACATTTGTTACAAACGCGTATATTTCCAGTTTATTTCCACTACCATCGAGTATTGACGAGGCTGATGCGACCATGTACGTTTACCTCAAACACCCCAGGAAGGAAGGGGAACCTCCAGTCCAAGGAGGGAAGAGAGACTATACACACGTACGTTTTATGCGTAGTGGGAGGCGATCTGCAGTGTGCGCGCAGATTAAAATGCGTTCGGGAATACGAGGAGAAAAACTTCATTTCCCATGGTCAAGAAAGCCTACATTTTCGACCAGGATATCCGGGCACGAATGTCATCATCTTTGATATAATTTTTTTTTTAAACAAATAATCGTTTTATGAAAATACAGTTGGATCATAGGCCTGACGTTATCAGGAATAGACAACCTGTTTTTTTTTTTTTTTATATATGGCTTGTCTGACTCAGAGATAGGGCTACAATTAAAATGACTGATCCTCTCCGTCACGTGTTTCATTGAAATATATTTTTCTTTTTCCCACCAAATGTATCAGCTATCATATTAACTCCCTTCATGTGGACACCCGACTCAAATCTGAGTTCAAAATCTCAGACAAGATTGCCAAACAAGCGACCTTTCTACCTACAGACTACCAGCGTCATCTAGTGGCACTCTGTAAAACTGACCCACATCAGTGTCAGTTGTTCTGAAATTGTTCCTCAGGTCCTCTGCAAGTTTAATAAAAATCTTTATAGTGATTTTATCATCTTTGTTTATGGGCATACATAATTACTTTATAGCATAAAGGAATATTATTCACTGTATGTAGGCTAAATGACTAAGCGTTGAAGTATCTGAATGACTCACTTGGAAGCATTAATGCTGTCACACTTGCTTTTTGCCCTTGTTATGTCATGATGAAGTCTAACATATCCCATTTGATGGATGGTTTTATCTCAAGCGCCCAACAGTAATATGGAAGAAGAGGTGATCATATTGAACTGTTCAGACTGGATGTCCCTTATCCGTCAGCGTCTGGGTTATGGGTCCATTACTCTGCTTAGGCACTACAGGTGTGAGTTGAACCCTCAGAGACTATAGGTGTCCAGTGCCTCATCAGTTGGGTCATAGAGGCAACATGCAAAGAGAAATGAAGCTCTAAATACAACAAGGCTTTAAATCTGGGCTCTGACTGCCAACAACAAGTAACGTGTTGGCCTCTATTAAACAATGATGATTATTATGATACTACTACTACTACTACTACTACCACTACTACTACTACTACTACTGTTGCTATGAATACTACTGTTACTACAACTACGAATACTACTACTACCATCACTACCACTACTACTATTACTATGACTACTGATATTACTACTGCTACTGCTACTGCCACTATAGTATTACTATTACAGCTACTACTACTGTTAGACTAGCTATCACTAGTACTACTACTATTACTGTTAGGCCTACTATAGGTTACTAGTAGGCTACTACTACTACTACTACTACTACTACTAATGCTACTACTACTACTACTACTACCACTAGTGCTACTGCTACTATTTCTACTACATTCCTCTTATGATTCATTCATTGTCTCCTGTCTGTCTACTTTGAAGAACTTGAACTGCAGCCTGAGATAGAATTGCTCCAAGGGGATATTGTATCCTATCATATCATACTACTACTACTACTACTACTACTACTACTACTACTACTACTACTACTACTACTACTATATATATCTCTCTTCTTTCTCTTCTTCTCTCATCCTCTCACTGTATTAAAAGTGTTAAAGACAGTAAAACTAAGATGACAGGTTTTTAATTGTAGAG
>OMLI01073421.1:0-12922 GCA_900302605.1 Rondeletia loricata | reverse complement strand
GCAACCATATTGGTCCCGATTTTATGTCTTCTCGCGTTCGAACACTATAAGCCTCGGAAGACGAGGCGACGAGTCGTCTTCTGAGGCAGCGTCGTCTTCCGAAGCTTATGGTGTCCGAACGCGAGAAGACATAAACTCGGGACCGATATGGTCCCTGCCCTGCTCTCTCGCCTCTAGGCTTACAAGTGCTCAAATTAGTTTGGACACAAACGTATCGCAAGAATTGTGTCAAAACTCAAGGCGGGAAGATTTGAACTTGCAATGTCAGATTTGAGAGGTTGTGAGCGCCAACTTGTGGTTGTACTGCAAAACTGAATTCAAGTTCAAAAGTAAAAGGTTTGTGGACGGATTCTGTGACTGCAATTCTCAACATACAACTTCAGATTTTTATTTTACAAGTTCTCACGTCGAGTTTGCGAGTGCAAATTTCAAGATACAAGTGCAAATATTTATTGTACAAGTTCTCAAATCGAATCTACAGCCTCTCGAGTTTTGACACAAATATACCTTCATAGCTGTTCTTGCTGTGTTGGGGCATCCAGTTTGCTGTCTCTGTGTTCTTTCTATTTAGCAACTGAATATGGACCGGCGACATTTTCTGCACCTTTTTTAATGACTTGGGTGTAATTTGAACTTTTGGACACAGATCATGACCAGCAACATTTGGTGGATATTTGATACAGTTGTTCGCATGGTGAAATGACAATGTGATACTTGATTGACCTCTGTAGGGGAAAAAACCCAACACTTCAGCGAAAACACTTCAGCAGGGAGGATGCTTGCTCGACACGAGGCCTTGAACCCTGGTCCTCTTTTTGAAGGATGGTGTTTATTACGCCACCCTAAAGTGGACACAGGTTAATCCTGGTTTATGGTTACATATTGGACCCCTCTGTTTACCATACTACGTCTATTATTGTAACGTAGGTACGATTTCATGCTAAACCATCCTTTTTAGGCCTATTGGAGGAGGAGGAGGAAGGCAAGAGAAAAGAGTCATCCCCATGAGCATCTATAAATTATCACACTATTATTATTACTAACATTATTATCAATTATTTCCTTCTTCTGCAGTTATGTCATCAATGACTTATTGCTGTTAGAAGTGAACAACTCTGTTTCCTTTGAAGAATGAAAGGGAAAATATGTTATGTAAGCTTGTAGCTGCCCTAAGGAAACCAAAAGGTACTGGATGTTGAAGCTGCCTATATGTCGATGTCAGACTTTTATTAACTTGCTTTATTGCAAAGATGAGAATGTGTGAATACAAAATAAAAGTAGTTATGGAAAGATTTTAAATGGTTCAAAGGAACTGTTGTTGTTGGAATATGTTGTGGGGATGGGAGGGGGGTGTTTCTGTGTGTGTGTGTGTGTGTGTGTGTGTGTGTGTGTGTGTGTGTGTGTGTGTGTGTGTGTGTGTGTGTGTGTGTGTGTGTGTGTGTGTGTGTGTGTGTGTGTGTGTGTGTGTGTGTGTGTGTGTGTGTGTGTGTGTGTGTGTGTGTGTGTGTGTTTTCCTTTTTCTTTCTGTGTAGGGGGGTATTCACATATTGAAAGATGTAGGGGTCTTGCTATTCAGTCTCTGCCAGCTGGCTGACCTGCTGGTGTTATGTAATAGGACACAAGCCCCTGATGACAGGATGGAAAAAGAGAGCTGCTCCTTCCCTCCAGGAGAGGACGTGTGTGTGTGCGTGTGCGCGTGTGTGTGTGCGCGCGTGTGTGTGTATGTGTGTGGTGTGGCCCAACCCACTGTTCTGGAACACCTCCTCTGGTTCCTTTGAGGAGGCTGTAGCTGGCAGGATCCCTGACTTTAGTGTTGGTGTCTGGCTGCCTGCTGTCTCTTGCCATGGCTGCACAGCTGGTTGTAGCTCTGCTGACTCTCACCTCCCTGGGTGCCGCATCTGAGCCGGACTGTAAAGAGCTGGTTAAACCCCTGGTACTGGACAGCCACAGCCCCGTAAGTATCGGTATGAAATGATCATTGTTCTAAGCTGGTGGTACTACTGGTGGTAGCGCAGTAGTGTGTATTAGTGTGCCTGAAAAGTTGAGCTTCTTGTATTTTTGTCGTTTTTTTTATTTGTTTGTTTTTACCTCGCTTTCACTCAAATGTCTTAGTGTTGTGAAAATAATAGGAGAGGACAGGCTCTTTAAAAATGAAAAATGTAACAAATGTTTTGAAAAGGTGTCTTAAAAAATACAGCAGAAAATGATGTGTTTGATTAGTCAGTAATTGCAATGCTCTTTGAAAACAAAAACAAAACTTAGAGATGCATTTTGTATCTGTATATTTTTTTGACTCCAGTAAACTGCTAATATATCCCACTTTCCTATAGGCTATAAGATAAATGCACCCTTTAGGGTCATCAATGATACTTAAGGTACCTATAATACTGTATGTACCTTCTTAGCAGAAATAGTACAATTTCTGACAGAAAAAGACCAATATTAAGTTGTTTTTGAGCAGAAAAGAACTGCGTACTGTTAAGTGGAAAAGGACTGATGGACCCACCCTAATGATGGTTGTGACAATAAGATGCAGTCCCCGTTATTAAAGGTCCAGTCATTTTTGGGGGGGAGAGTGATCAGTTGTGTGGTTGTTTTGCTGATGTGCGATTGGCAGATCTATGGGAAATGGGTGCTCCATGTGGGGTCGTGGGACCAGCCTGGCCTGAAGAGTGACCTGGTGTCGGTGAAGAGCTGCTGGGTGGAGCTGTCCGCCTCCTCAGATAGTGGAGTCATCACCATGTACTGGGCAGACCGCCTGTAAGAGCACTGACTAGAAATGACTGGTCACACTGTGTTATATGTTGTATATCATATTGTTGATGTTTTTGTGATTTCATTTTCTCTCACATACAAATTAAGAATTGGTTTGGAGCTTTTAATTGACAAATTGTTTTACTGAAAATGTCACAATTATAAGTGTATATCAAAAGCTTTTTTTTTTGTTGTTTTTCTTACATTGAAGAGCTGACGATAAATGCCTTCAGGGTGCTACCAATGCCACCATCTCAGGAATGACCAGTCACACCACCTGTATGTATCTGGAAATATTTATCTGATTACACCCTCATTTACTATCTCTCTATGTTGTACAATGCCATTTGGTGGATGCTTTTTATCCAAAGCACCTTACAGAAGTGTGGGTGGGAAACAAATCCGGAATCTCACAAGGCTCCACATATCCGTATATATCTATCTCAGAATATGTTTATATTGTGTTTGTTGTGTTCGTTTGTTTGCCTGTGTTTTCGTTGCCCGATCCACCAAGAAATCTTCACAACCATTTAGAGTAGATCCATGAAAAAATTTGAAAGTTCAGTGGAGTCTTAGAACAAACATGAATCCACACCCAGCACACTCTGCATTCGTCTCAGTGCCTTGTTATCCTGATGTTTCATAGTTAATATCAATGGTCACACTTCGTATCATGATGGGAAATACTATGAGACCTGCTCTGACTGCCTGCTGTCTGAAGACACCATCCTCCTTCCTGATGGCGAGACAAAGGGACGATACCTCTTCCTCTTTAGTAAGTCGGACCATTTTTACCTCGATCACTGACTTGAGTGTGCCTATTCAATTCTATGGCACACAGGGTCAGATTGAAAACAAAACGCGTATCATTCGCATTTTTTGGTCCACGCTTCCAGGCATTACTTTGCCACTTGTCACTATTGCTCACCTCCCCCCTTCTACTTTCCCTCGTTCTCCTCCCTCCCTACAGCAAGGACCGGAAAACTGGAGCCGTCTGAATTAGAGACCTTCAAGAAGCAGGCGGAGTGTCTCAAATTCCTCCCCGAGTACTTCTTTGGAGGCACAGGTCAGGCACAGTCGTAGTGCAGCATCTTTCTCTTCGAGTAATCAAAGTGCATTGTTGTGTTACATCAGTATGCTTCCTCTTTCACTATTCTATACTTTTCTCTTATTTCAGATCTATGTGCAGATAATAGGGAAACTGCAGAGCCTTCTGAGAGTACAGCGAATGCTACAACCACCGAGCCTACTGCACAGTGAAGCAGAGCCCACCGATGTCCTGTCCCTGTGTTTGGCCTCTACACATCCAAACAAATCTTGTTTAACAAATGCATAGTAGCTAATAGTGTTGTGTTATGATCTGCATGGCCATTGGTAGAATTTTGTGTTGTGGATTTTGTGTCATTCAGTTGGTTAGAGCAACAGCAAGATTACAAGCTCAAGTTCTGCTGGTGTAAAGTCATGTTAGATCTGCGGCCAGTAAATGGATGTATTGTTGGTGGCATTTGATTGAAATGTGTAGTAATATTACTGTGAGTCACTGCCCAGTAAGCTGTATGACCTTTTATGATTTAACACAATAAAAGTGAAATCTGAATAGCTCATGTTTTTGGCAGACGACAGCTGAAAAATCTACTTGAATGCCTCCTTCACATCAACGTAACAATCTTTGTGAATGGTAGAATGTTTAACTAATTATTTTGAAATAGTTGTGTGAGGTAAATAAAAGTAACTTCCAGTCTGCTTCTGTATTGTGTTCTATATTTTACAGTTGTTTCTTCCTACCCTAATTCAGAAAGTGTCGGTCGTCTGATTTGTATCTCTGAATTGAAACATTTCTTTATCCTTTTTCAAATACAATGGAAGTTGTCAGATTTAAGACACTCTGCTGACTCATGCCTCGAGATTATACGGCTCATCAAAAACATTTACAGCTCTTCTAAAATACACTGAAGTTCCCAGAAACACCAACAAAGACTGTTGCTGGGAAGGGGAGAAAGAAGACATCAAAACTTTGAAACTGTGCCACCTAACCACAAGGGGCCCACACAGACCCATAGGCAAAACAACCTTCAATCTTCTGTAAGAAAAGCTGCTTCAGGTCCCTTCGAAACGCCTCTACGGCCAAAGACAAGTCCTGGCACTATGCCTGAGTTCATTCAGGGGCAGCAGCATGGGCGATGGAGGACTAGGCCAGACTGAGGAGCAGGCCATTCAGCGTCGAGTAAAATAAATCTGCATGGTCATTAACAGGCCTTCATTGGTGCATTTGAGCATGTAAAGAATCCCCTCCTCCTTTTTTTGTTTGAAACTCCAGAGGGAAAATGAATCAGCATTATTGGCTTTCTGTTGCGGCGTCATCAGCATCCTCTGCAGTGCCACTGTCTCTCCCTCTTCCATCTCGTCTGCATCTCTCTCCCTCACCATGGCTGTACGTGTTGTTGTCTCACTGTTGGCTCTCACTTCCCTCAGTGCTGCATCTGCACCGGACTGTGAGGACTTAGTCAAACCTTTTATACCAGAGGACCCCAAATTGGTGAGTTGTACTCTTTTGTAACAAAATATTTGATTAGCTGCATTATTCTCAAGACGTTTTGATACAATTACAAAAACATGACTTTGCTTTTCTTTGATGTGCAGGTATTTGGAAAATGGATGTATGTGATGGGGTCTGGTGACCCCAAGCCTTACCACAAGGCACTAGAGTCACTAAAAAGCTCCTGGATAGACTTGTCTCCCACTTCTGACAGTCAAATTGTAACTTTACGTTGGGGAGATCACTGCTTGTAAGTCTGGTTATTTAGTTAATTGTAGATGTTAAATGGATTCATATATAAAAAAAATACTTTAACTGTACATTATAAAAAATATTTCTATGTTTCCCTATTCATATGGCAACTTAAAATGTATGTCTGTGATAACAAAATTCTGTCATGTATGGTAAGAAGTTATTCTTGTCTCTCAGTAATCGGTGTATCTGGGGTGAGGCAAATGCAACAGTCTCAGGAGTTGCTACCACATTTCGCAGTGAGTAAACATCAGAATATGATGTATAGCTAAATAGATAGAGGAGATGAAGTAGCTTATATATTTGGCATGACATTGATTTGATAGAAGATGAGTTATTGTTTAAGGCAGAAATAGACTTTTTACCAAACTGGAGTGATGCAAATATCCACAACAGATATGCACAAAGATAATCTAATAATCAATCACTCTGCTTTCAAAGAAAATTTGTCAGATCACAAAGGGAATCTTCTGCAGACTTGCTCCGACTGCCTGCTGTGGACAGATACCTTTCGGAACGGGGACGTCACTGGGAGATACCTCATGCAGTTCAGTAAGTCCTGTCCTTATCACAGTCATAAGGGTCAGGGTTTCAAACGTGCACATTCCCATTAAATTGTGTCATCATTTTTTAAAGTTTTTTATTCTCCGTTCACTCTCAGCACGGACAGGGGAAATTGATCCCAAAGATGTTGACATTTTCAAGAAACAGGTTGTGTGTCTGAACTTCCCGGAGAACTTCCATAGCTACGATGGGAAAACAGGTCAGTAACCCTTATTTTTCTTTCTTATCAAAATAATAATAATAGCTAAAAGCAAAGTCTCACTTGTATGACACAATCTAGATCCTTACTGGCCGGAGAAACACAAGTTACACAAGTAACCACAAGGTGGGGATGGTGTATTGTGAAATGCAACATTACATTCACCAGGACACATACAGTATATAGTCAGGAAATGGCAATGGAGCAAACATCCTCTCTGATACCCAGGGAAATTGACCGGCATGCGTCATTTGCATTCTTCTATTCTTCTCTTTCATTTGATCCCTTTCCCCCCTCTGTGTTTCAGAGCTGTGCCCAGAGTACAGAGTGAGCAAGAAAAAAAACAGAGGCTGAAGATACATGAATATTAGTGTGAAGCAAAAATAAATGTGGTAGGTTTGTTGTGATTGAATTATCTACCCATTTGGCTTCATGATTGCCAATAAACCAAGTAATTAACAACTACGTTCAACCTGTTTTTTACTGTATATGTATGTATTTACTTATCAAAGCTTACTTAGTTCATACAACATGACATATTGCATTATGAAACAAAACCATGGTGTCAAATCCTCTTTTTGTCTTTAAATAGTGGTTACTACATCACATGTAATTTTGCTTAAGAATAAAACCTTATGAATTTCACACCAACTGCTTAATTCCCATAATTTGTTCAAAAATATGGAAACATGTTTTGAAAAGAATGGCAGGACATTTTCACAAAGCTGGTTATGAAATGAGTCCACATTGATACAGACTGTCGTACTGTGTACTGGTGGATGAAACTCATGATTACAGAATGGCAAAAAGCAGACTCGTTCATTATGTAAACAATGATAAAACAATGAAGTTAATTCATAAGTGCAAATGATTCCAGCACAGCCAGGCGCTGGACACAGTCACCCTCTACCTCTGAACCAAAACTTTTTCAAACCTTAACTACATGTTTGGAAATAACAGGTTTAGAGCGTTAGAATAGCAGATTTCTTTTGACTCAACCTAAGCAGTTTTCTTTGAAATGATTCAAATGCAGTTTGACTCTGATGCTTGATACTGTGGGTGTGCCAGTTTGAAGAAGGAGTCTACACTAGGTCCCACTCTGTCCTAGCCAGGATCCCCATGTCCATGTACTTAAGCCATCAGCCTCCTGTAATGGCTCCCCAGGGCAGTCTGAAGGCTCTCCATCTTGCTCGACTTTGTGCTATCCGTCCGCCCGCTGGTTCTTGTACTTCTTGTTTCTGAGCTGCTCTCCGACCCTGGCAGTAGCCTGCATCCTAGCAGTGCCGCCACCTGCCTCTGGCACTGGGAGGAGCCAAAGTAATAGATGACTGGATCCAGACAGCAGCTAAGGCTTCCTATGCACATGGAGAGCAGGTAGGCCTGGTAGGAACTGTCACTGCCCCTGTGGGCCAGCTGAACATAGTGAACCATCAGGATGATGTTAGTGGGGGTGAAGCAGGCCACAAACACCACCAGCACAGCCACAGCCATCACCACCGCCCGGGTCTTCTTGGAGCGGTTCTCCACATTGGCTGCGGCCAGGGCCTGGACAATACGCACATAACAGACAACAGTGAAGACAAGAGGAATGAAGAAGAAGACAGAGGAGTAGATGGGGAAGAAGTAAAGGTAGTAAGCCCGTAGTTTGTCCACATCCTGCACATCGTGACAGGTGGTGATGCCCAGGTCTGGCAAATGGATGGTCTGCCCCGAGGTCAGCAGCGGGGTCACCCCTCCGAGGGCCAGCAGCCACATAGCGACACACACAGCAGAAGCCGTGTGAGGGCTGCGCCACGTCAGTGAGTCCATGGGGTAAACCACAGCCAGGAAACGGTCTATACTGATACACATCATGAGCAAGACAGAGCAATACATGTTGCAGTAGAAGGCTGCTGTGACAACTCTGCACATGAAGGACCCGTAGATCCAGTTGTTGCCATGGTAATGGTAAGCGATCTTGAAGGGAAGGAGCAGGCCAAACAACAGATCAGCGCAGGCCAGGTTCAGCATGTAGATCACCGCCGGCTTCCTCGGACGGATCCGACGCACAAACATCACCACGGCAACAAGGTTGAGGGGCACGCTGATGATGAAGACGAAGGTGTAAACGGTGGGGACGAAGGTAGTTGCCAGGCGACCCCGGAGAAAGCCTTTGGCCTCATCTGAGACATAATAGTGCTTCTTGGGAGGGTGGTGTGGGCCGTGGTGGCTGTGCTTTTTCACTGGTTGCTGCTCCATCCCTGAGCCGTCATCCCTCATGTTGTCCAACACAGACTGGTCAAGGTAGTCTATTGGCTCATCAGTCACCATTACAAAGTGACCAGAAAAAGTCCTCAGGAAGGGCTCTGAGCCTAAGGAGACAAGGAGAGATAGAGTAACAGATACAGTATTATACACAATGAATTAAGCTACATACTGTGCAAAGAGGTTTTGTGGACTAATAAAAAATGATCAGCAAACGTTTCTAAACCAAATCATGGGATAGCCTAAGAGTATATTCTGGCGGACTACCAAACCCAACTTTCATTTGATTATAAATTCGCAGATGAAAGAGGGGAAGTGTCATTATCGTGTTTATTGTTTCAATTAGAAAGTAATTTGTGTAAAGCCCAGTCATGACGCGCTGTACGGGACATTCGTACGTAAACGTCCCTCTCCAATATAGCCCAACATAAATTAAGGCAATATATCACATGCAATTGCGGCAACTGTTTCATATGGAGATACCATATCCATCGTTTTTAATCAATATACCATACATTGCCTAGGTGCTATACAAACTTACCATATAATTTAATGCGTGCGTAAAACTTGAGGCACACAAAGCGTCAAGTCATTTAGCAGGGAAGAGGTAAATGGGATTTTTTTATACGGTCACATTAAATCAATAATCTATCTAACTAATCTGACAGGAGCTAATAACAGGTCAATGATGGACCAACAAATTATACAATTAAGCAGCCAACTTACCATTTTGGGAGATAAATGACGAGCTCTGGAGAGAAAATAATACCAACAACCCTATTGATGAGTAAACCATGGCTGAGAGCGATTGTTTTACTTCTTATATTTAAAAACCTCAAATTGTGTTAATATAAGATTATCTGGTTGCTAAAAGACTCACTGAAGTGTTCTCCGACAGCAATAAACATGCTATAATACTTCCAGTGTAGTCTAGGATACTCCGCCTCCTCCCACTCCACAGGGCCTGCTGAGCCTCGTCTCCTCCCAGTACAGAGGACCTTATGACCTTAACCTTAATCAAGGTCAAAATGTTTGGCAGACATTAGGACTGAGAAAAGCAATTGTTGATAGGATATGTTGAAAATCAATGTAGAGATGAGTAGATTTCTGAACAAAAGCACCAAACGATTATAGACATTTGTAATTTATTAAGCACCTCGTTAAAGCATTAGAAATGATTTTATTGTCATTTATACTTTGATAGTACACATTTTATTAAAAAAACACAACAATGAATCTTCATTTGTAGTAAAAATTTTCTTTTTTAAACGCTTTCTGAATTAAAAGGCACTGGTAAACTACTGTGTTTCAGATGTCCATGCAGGCTGCCTGGGCTGCAGTGTAGCTCCACACTCCCTTATAGATCCTTGTCTGAACTAATGGAGCTGCATTGCCCGATTCAATCAAAGCTTCTTCTTTTTTCTCTTCATACATGATGACAATAACAATGTTTCCTAGTATCTTATACATATAAAACATGAATGCCATTCTGATATAATTCTTAAAATATATTCCATTTACAATCACCTTGTGGGGGGGAAAAACAAACAAACAAACAAAGAAAACAGACCAGACAAATTTAATTAGACCATACAACAAACTAGTTAACATTTCATTTTGGTATAATGTGATCAATCTAATCATAATCAGATGAAACAAAACAGTCTTTGGGGTTCACCAGCCTATTGATTGTCCCGCTAACACCTGCATCATTCAATCATAAGAATTTCTTTCACAAACTCAGCACTGTCAGAAGGCACAATCCTTTCAGAAACGTCCTCCTCCGCTCCTGTTGCTTTACTTTTATCTTCTTCCCTATTTTGCTTTCTTCTCTCACTTTCCATAGAATTTCTTGTTGAGGAGGAAGATGAGCAGGTTGACGTTCACTTTGGCCTTGTCAAACATCTTCATGACGGCCACTCCTTCATACTGCAGTTGAAGGAGGTCCTGGACGCACAAATAGATAAATCCCATAGATGTGATCTCAGACTCAGCCAAACAACCTTGTCAACTCTTTCATTCCTATAGATATGATACTAATTTGCCAGGTTGAGAGAGAACCAACATAACCAACACTGAAAATATAGAACATATTTGAAAGTCCATTCAATATTGTATTGTCATCATTGTGATAGTTGAAAGGGAATCTCCAATAAATGTTTTCTCTAAAAATAATGTGGCCTAACCTGGTCTAATCCTTAAAGACATTTTGACCTATATTCATACCAATAATCCTACCATTCATACCAATCATTCCTTCATACTCAATACAGAGATATGAACACCATTACTAGTGTGTTCATTACTGTAGTCTGGCTGACACAATTGAAAACAATTGCTTTATTTTCATGACATTTTCTGCTATTAGCCCAATAATGGAAACAGGAAAGTTAACCCTCTGTCAGCAGGATTTACTGTTGGCTAGTGAGACACATTATTTTGTAAATCTGACATGCTGGGGAAGCGTTTACCTGGAAATGAAGCTGGACCTTTTCCATCTCAACTCCCATAAACTTGGCCTTGACCTCAAAATCCCCAACTTCCTCACAGGGTGAGATGTCAAACATGACATTTTTGAACCTAAGGGGAAAAAAGACAATAACATGAGATAAATTAATGAAAAAAGTGAGAACACAGGACATGGGAAAAGACAGGATAATCATCTACGTTAGTCCTGTTATTCTAGGACACCAAAATTCAAATGGGAGTTGATTTTGGCATAGTACATAGTACTTTGGGGAAACTGGAATTATGATTCCAGTCAACAAATTATACTAACAACTTACTTTGCCTACTTTGACAGATTTGGACTGTGTATTTGTAGTGAATTAGTCTAAAGAGGAACCATTTTCTATTTATCAGTGTTTACACAATTGCTCTTAATTTCCTCTCTGGTGCAGTATGGCATTTTACCTCAGTAAGATAGTAAAGAGGAGGGTACTGATCTTGAGAATAACGGAGGAGATGGGTCATGAAGAAGGATGTCATCTCAATTAACAATATCCCTAATGATATTTTTCCTACCGCACAGAGAAAGCTGACACAGCTCATACCACTGTCTGTACATCAAAGCCAGTTCATAACCCAGTCTCAATATTTTTAACAGGCATCCTTCCTCTCCTTGCTTGGGAAAAATATAATTTCCTACACTGGGATACAACTGGATTGATGAAAACTGTGGCCTCTTGTTGGATTAAATCCACTGCATGTATGAAACTCTTTACAGTCACACGTTTGCATGTATTGGCTAGCAATAGGTTATCCATTATTCTGGCCATGATATACAGCTCTGGACCACCCCATATTTTTTGAATATCGGTCTTTTTCTATGACCTCTCTTCGAGGCACCCCAGCCATTCCAAGTATTTGTTAAATTCCACCACCAGCACACCCGATTCAACTTAATGACGTATTGATTAGGTATTGATTGAGCATGCCAAGATACATCAAAGCTATATGATAAAGAGCCGGGGTTACTCTACCAGATATTGACTGTTGAATGCTTCTTAAGCGAAGATAGTTATTTTTCTGATTTATTTATGGTTATAAACTTTTTTAGTTTGCATTATTCAATGTATAATGATTGTGTGTATTTTTCGTATTTTGACCAGATGTCATTTTCTGCAAATAAATGTTCTGAATGAGAATATTCTTGTTTGAAATTACAATCAAATGTGTTCAATAGTTCATAACAGAATATCAAAAGTTAGATTTTACACAGACACATACCTACAAACAGAAATTTGTATATATAAGCATATATATACAGGTGCATCTAAAAAAATATAGAATATTGTGGAAAAGTCATTTTTACCCTGTAATTTAATTCAAAAAGTGAAACGTTCATATATTCTAGATTCATTACACAGAAAGTGAAATATTTGAAGCCTTATTTTGTTTTAATCTTGATGATTACGGCTTACACCTCATGAAAATCTAAAATCCAGTATCTCAAAATATTAGAATATTACATTAGACCAATCAAAAAAAGGATTTATAATACAGATATGTCGACCTTCTGAAAAGTATGTTCATTTATGCACTCAATACTTGGTCGGGGCTCCTTTTGCAACCAGAGAAGAAGAACTGGACCGTTGCTCAGTGGTCCAAAGTCCTCTTTTCAGATTAAAGTAAATTTTGCATTTCATTTGGAAATCAAGGTCCCAGAGTCTGGAGGAAGTGTGGAGAGGCACAGAATCCAAGTTGCTTGAAGTCCAGTGTGAAGTTTCCGCAGTCAGTGATGATTTGGGGTGCCATGTCATCTGCTGGTGTTGGTCCACTGTGTTTTATCAAGCCCAGAGTCAACGCTGCCGTCTACCAGGAGATTTTAGAGCACTTCATGCTTCCGTCTGCTGACAAGCTGTATGGAGATG
>OMLI01073420.1:0-10315 GCA_900302605.1 Rondeletia loricata | reverse complement strand
GATGGCAGGATGCCAGGGGTCAAAAGGTCAAATATTGGGGTTTTATCCAATGTACAGTTTAACTCTTGCATGCTTCAACCGGTGGATTTCAAATATCCAGGGGTGATGGAAAGTGGTACAAGGATGAACCCCATGGAAATTCAGCACCACCCGATCCAATATGGCCCGATCGCATCCAATATGGCCCGATCGCCAGGGGTCAGTAGGTCAAATTTGGGGTTTTCTCCGCCCGCTAACACCCTTGAACACTTGAACCGATTAACTCCCTGAAAATTTAATATTAGTACTCAACACCAGACAAAAACCTTTGACGATCTTCTAATTCATGCAAGTTATTAAGGCAACTGTTACAAAGATGAACCATATTGAAAGTCACCTTACCATTTAGCTCCGTGATCATATTCCAACTCGTAACATCGATTATCAACAGGAAAAGTCAAATTTTGATGTCAGTATCACTTTAATGTCTGTAATCCCACCTGGGAATTTTGCTCTAGATATCATGACCTGGGTCTATGTTGGAGCGGCATAGATTTATAACCACGGGCCTTATTCCAAAGCAATTTAGAAAAATTGACAAAATCTTGGAAAAATTACTTGTTGACTGTGGGGTTTTCTCCAGTGGGGTTTTGTCCATTTACCGGTGACCATTTTTTATTTTTAGTAGCCATCTTTAATTTTGTGAAAAAAGTTTCACTTTTAAAACATGAAAAATAATAATACATACATGCCATAAATATATTAGAATCTGTAGCGGGGGATACAAACGGCGTCGCGGGCAACGAGGAATGTCTAGTTTATACTTCTGCATCGAAGCTACGCCGTAGGTATGACGTAGCTTCGACGCAGAAGTATAATTTACCCTTTACACCACAGGTTCCCGCTATAGAGTAGATGATCGGATTAGATTGTGGAGTGCCTTGCTGCATAAATTTGCAAATTTATGTGGAAAAACTGATTTTCTTGAAACTACTACAAATCCTTAATGCTTTAAGATATGGAGTTCATATTAATACCGCCCATGTGTTATGTGAAGACAAGTGTCGAAATATTTGCTAATTAATTCATTAATTTGCTTAATGAATTGCCTTATTAGCATAACTGGTTATGTTTAATATATCATTGTGATTATGGAGGGACATCAGGCAGCTCAAGTGCCTCTTGTTTCACGCTTAGTTTTGTTTTCAGATAATAACCATGAAAGACTATACTGATTTTCTCCTGTATTCATTCAGTGAAAGATGGTTGTGCCATCACACCCTCTCACATGCTCACACGCTACTATGCTGTAACCTACTCTTCTATATTAAACGGTGCCAAAATGAAAATAAACATCTATCCGCTGGTCCTTTTTATTTAATTAAGTTAATAGCTCCCCTTTGGTTCACTACTCTCTCTGTACCCCTACTCTTCCCTCCCTCCTGTTGCCATGGCAACAGGGACAGCTGAAGTGATCGTGACAGTGGGCGGGGAAGATGACAAGGTGGTGCTGCGCAGCGTTGAGAGCTTCGATCCTGTGTCTAATCAATGGAAGAATCTGGCCTGCCTGCCCTTCGCTGTAAGCAAGCACGGTCTGGTCGTGTCAGGTGAGAGAATACTACCAGGGTCAATTAGATTACATGCAAACTAATTCATAACCGACTGTATAGTGGGATCCCTACTCCATGCTGTGTCCCCTCTGAATTGAGCAGTAGCTAACTACATTGTGGTGCACATGAAAAGGCAATTGTGGAAGCCTTGAGGGACACAAGGGTATGCAGTGACATCTGAGGACCACAATGGAAATAAGTCATGGACTTTATTGTGTTTTATCCTCGATTGTTTTTAACCATGTGTATGTTTTGTATGTACACTGTTGTTATTTACAATCCAATAAACTAAACTAAACTGAGTTTTTCTTCCCATTTATCTGATTCCTTCTCATTTTAATCCCATTCCTCTCCTCCCATAGGCTCTAATCTCTATTTGGCCGGAGGGGAATTTCCTGATGGCTCAGCCAGCAGGGAGATGTGGCGCTATGACCCCTGCTTCGACTCATGGTTGGAGATGGCACCCATGAATGTAGCTCGCTCTGAGTTAGGTAAGGTCACAGTATATAATTTAAGGTAACGCACAGTATACTATGTCATACAATGCAGTAAACCAACCTTGTTACAACAAGAGCATAGCCACCCCCCCCCACCCCCCATCTTCCATTGTACACTGAAAACGCACATCTTCAGGAAGTACCTTATGTCTCCCTTGAATGATTTCCCCGATCTACTCACTATATTTGCTCTAAAAATCCCATCTCTCTCTCTCAGCTGTTATTCTATTTATTTTCCTAGCACTTGCTCTTAAATGATCATTCTATGGTCACAGGAACATAAGGGCACTAAACCCTGACCTTTGCATTCTTTGTTTCTGGTGCTGTAGAAATAGAAGCGTATTCTACTGTTGCACTCACTGTAAGACACTCTGGATAAGAGTGTCAGCTAAATGCCTAACGTGTAAATGTAAAATGTCATGGCATAACCGCTGTTCTCTTCAATTACTTGAATAGATTTTTTTTTCTTCTCACATCCCCCTCTCGTCCCAGGCCTGGTGATGCTGGATGGCTACATGTTTGCAGTAGGCGGGTGGGAGGGCCGCTCTCGCCTGGACTCTGTGGAGTGCTACAACCCCCACACCAACTCCTGGCAATTCATGGAGTCTGTCAAGATGGCCGTCACCAGCCCTGCCGTGGTGGCCCTCGACGGACTGCTCTATGTTACTGGTATGGAATGCGGGTTACACACCTGCAGGGTTGTGCTTTTTATTTAAAATGTACTAGTTTACTATAAGTGCCTGCACCTTTTAGTTTATTAACGGTGTTTGGCAGTGTTCCATATTCGTTGTTCTGCTGTTGGCAATGCATTCATGCTCTGTGTCCTCCTGGGTCGTAGGTGGCGCAGTGCTAGAGGATGGCGATGGCACAGACCTAGCCCAGGTGTACAACCCTAAAACCTCTGTGTGGGCAGAGGTGGCCCCTATGCAGATCCCTCGCTCTGGTTCAGCTGCCTGTACACTCAAAGGAAAGATCTACGTTATAGGTATTATACCTCATGGCACTCCGTTCCATATCAGCCTCAGCCTGGACTAGAACGTTGTCTTATGCTGATTCACAGTGGTCCAAAAATGCTGCCCGCAGCCCACTAATCAACAACTTCAATAACCACTCTACTGAAATCAGGGAACATAATTACACTGACCACTGTTATGTTGTTCATTCCCTCTTTCTTTCTTCCAGGTGGCTGGCATGCCTCAACAGAGAATACAGATAAGGTGGAGTGTTACAACCCCAAGACCAACCAGTGGACCATGTGCGCCCCCATGAAAGAACGACGTTACCGGCCTGGTGTTGCTGTGGTGGATGGAAAGATCTACGTACTGGGCGGAGAGGAGGGCTGGGACAGGTGAGAGGCTATTCCAACAAAATCTGGAAAAGGCAGTTGCTTGTGCATCCAAGATTAAAACTGGAAGAAAAACACAACTAGTCTTTCTGTGTAATGAAAAGCAAAGTGCCTTTTTGTTGCTAGTGTTGGAATAATAACTGGTCAATACTGGTCACCTCTTCAGATATCATGACACCATTGAGCGGTACTGTGATGAGACCAACACATGGGAGATCGTGGGGGAGATGCCCACCAGTCGCAGCTGGCTCAGCTGTGTCTCTCTCCAGCTGAGGAAGGAGGCTCACATGAGCAGCTGCCCTGGCGTGCCAAACGACACTGTAATTATCAACTGAGGGGGGAAAAGTAGAGAAAGCTCCAGGTTGCCATCTTTACGAGGTCTGTGTGCATTTCTGCCAACCTTGCATGGTTATTTGCACCCTCCTTGGGGACAGCAGACTGAAAAGCTCTGTGCTTTAGGGACAAGGACCGGAGAGCAGCTAACTGAGCAGAGGTGCCTGGATTTGGTACAACACTGTTTTGAGCTGTTACCAGTAGCAAAGGTAGTCGTTTTAATCTGCGATGGTTTGTGGAGTCTCGCCTACTTGGGTCCCTCGTGTCGCCGCAGCAACAAGGGGAACTGTGTCAACCCACATGAATCCATAGTAACTGATTATCGATGACTCATCCAGCAGTCCTCACTCATTGTTTGTACAACATGAACATGTTCAGGGTATTGTATTATGGATGTCCAAGCACCTCAGATCTGTGATCTAAGATTTTCCCAGCCAACATAGTGTATTTTTGTATCATTCTTATGTATTGTATTTATTTGGGGTTTGTTTAGCTGAGGATGACCTTTAAGTTTGTTTTTTTTTTTAAATCAGTATTTTGCCGTAGAAGATGCTCTATGGGCCAAAGAATGTAATTGTGAATGAATATTTTTGAAAGTTACTGGTGAAAAAGCTAACTATATGTGAGTAGTGTTTTGTAATTAAATGTCTTAACTACCTGTTACATGTTGAGTATATTTTTGTAATGTAGTGTGCTTCATGCAATTTAGTGACCTTTTATGGATATAGGTTCTAATGAAGATGATGAATGCTGGTCTTTTTTTTAACTAAACAGCTTTTTCACTAATTAATGAGATGGGCTAGATGAAGACAAATATATTGAAGCTTAACAAGTGTAACAGAATCTTGTGATGAATCATCTCTATTGTCACATGATTTCCTCCAAAATTGTTGCACCCTTAGGTAAGATTAGTCACTACTGATTTTCAATGCATCTGAAGTTGCTTCTTGTGTATGTTACGTTAAATGTGGGAAATGTTTTACCAGCGGGGCATTAAATGTACAAATTTCCAGAGGTAAATCTGGTAAATGTGTATATTTCCCGGTTGATTTGAGCGGGTCACAAGTTTAGTTCTGGGCCAAATTACCTCTTCGGATTACATTATAAATTTACCACAGAGGCTGTATAAATGTGTGTACATGAACCATTTCCCCATATTTACCATAACGTATGCATAAAATGCATTTTACTCATGTAGAGTGTACTGCGTAGTTATGTTTTTAGACTTGGAGGTAAAATCCCCATTAATGTTTAGCCTGCTCCCACTGTGCTGAATATGCATATTGAATACTTTTGTCCAGACCAGTCTTATTATTGAACATGAACAAGTGTCACCCAAGGCAAGAAATCTGAGAACTAAAACTTGAACCTGTGAATGAATTGGGCTGCTCCAAAGAGAAAGATATGGTATTTTCCCCCAATTAATTCTCTATGGAGCAGATGTTTAATCTTAATAACACTGGTTCAAGTCTTAGTTCTCTGGTAAATGTGACCGTCAGAGCACCCAGGGGAGCTGCATGGGGATATGGGGAAATGTTTTGCTTCAAAACTGTTAACACTTCTGTTCAATAAAGATAATTTGGGTATAAAAAGTCAAACATTTGGGGCTACAAAAATCATAGCCGCTTGTTCACTGTTGGTGGAGCAGCTTTGGATTTTACATGTTAATAACATCCTAGCTCCACGCCATAGTTCTCTGGCTTAGAGAGAGAGAGAGGTTCATGTTCAGAGGATTGATTGGACTGTGGTAGACAACATGAATTATTAAATTCAGTGGTTTCCACTTTTAGACCACTAGACCTTATTAAATTCTTACCCTCCCCTAAAAATGTAATTAAGTGTCCCTTACTTTCATTTGTTAAATGTTGGCAAGCCTAGTCATAGAAAATTACATTACTTGCCAACATGCTCACAACTGACACTAAGCTAGTTTTCATCTGTTCAACTTTTATCAAAGGTGCCAATAACTCTGGAGGACACTAATATAAACCAACATGATATAAATAAAGACACATTCTTACATAAACACCTTGTAGTGACAAGAATGTATTCCATCAAAGATTGTTCTGATTACAAGACCTTTTCAAAAACTAAAATCTTTTCAAGTCAGCTTGAAATACCCAACAATGAAACACTGGAATGATCCCAATCCTCCTTGTAGTAAACCTATCACAATTGTTTAAAGAAAAACATTACCTGTGATTGCCATGCAACACAATCAAATCTGAGATACCGTATATAAAAGCTCAGAATTATTGGCACATATAATTTTCCTGTCCATCAAAATGTACAGCTTCAGATACAAATACATTCAAGTGTTGCAGTGTAAAGTGATACAGAACCATGCACTGTAAGTTTGTCCCTGTCTCATTTTGGAGAAAAGATCAACGGAAAGCATTTACAAATAAGATCATTGCTTGTTCCACTGAAAAAACCTAGGAACCTTTTACACTTCGCTCCCCCATGAGCCTCTGCTTACACCAGCAGTCTCTCTATAGCCATCTGTACAGACTGAATCTGAGGCTTGAGCTGTGAGCCCTCCTTTATGGTGACTGAAGTGGCTATGACGGGACGGGACACCCCACAGGCGCGCCCAAGAGCCTGCTTGGAGCGCACAAACACGTAGGGGACATTCTTGTCCTCACAGAGCAGAGGTAGATGAAGGATTATTTCCAGCGGTTCGGCATCAGCGGCCATCACGATGAACTCAGCAATACCACGGTTCAAGGTTTTAGTGGCTGTGGAAAAAAGATGGGGAACAACTTACTATTGGTGAGGAGAGCCAGAACTACAGGCAGTCGCATCAAAATGACAACAGCTGTAGCAAACGCACCACAACCACCGCATCGTGCTGAACTACGCTACAGACAGTATGCAATGTAAGGATGTAAGTAACAATCTGTTGCCTGTCCATATTCTAACACAAGGTGACCAAAACAAAGTATTATCTGCATGTTGCAGGGGCTCCTGCCACCCACTTCACGAGCCTAAATATCTCCTTGGCCAGGGGTTCGGATCCAGTCTGCGTCACCTGCATGCCAATGAAATCATTGTGTGTGCAACTACTCGCCACTACAAGGCAAGACAGACAAGGTTTGATTTACCTTCATTAGCTCCTTTCCTGAGCTGCTTATAATTGGCAGCTTGCTGCACAAGATCCAGGATGGTTTTGGTCAGAGTGGCATCAGCCAATGGGTAGGCCTTGGGGTTCACTTCAGGATCAGCCTGAAAGATGGAAACAATTATTATATAAGTTTACCTACAGTGCTCTGCAGTTATTAGCATCCTGAAAAGGCCATTAAATATAACACAAGTAATTAGATTTGTTTAACTCAGAAGATTCAGAACATATTGTCATTCAAAGGTAATTGTTAAAAAAAAGTTGCATTTCCAATGCGCAATAACATACTTTTTTTTTAAAGTTATACCATTTGCTACAAAGCTGAAGGTGATCCTCCTAAATTTGCTACACTATGGAAAATTTCACTAATACATTAGGTTTTAAATATGAGTGTATATCATGAAATTTCGGATATACTCTTGAAATGCACTGAGATGCTCTTACTGCTGTCTCTTTGTTTTAAAATGGATCCCAATTGCCCTATCATGCATACATCAAGTGTTTCTTTTGCTCTGGTGGTGGAGTACACTACATACAGGCGGTGGACAAAATAACAAACACCTAACAATATATGACTATCAATGACATAATAAGGAGTTGGGCCACCAGCTTCAATCCTCTTGGGTTGTTGTCATACAAGTCCTGATCCTGAACTGTGTGCAGTGGGATACTGGCTCATTCTTCAAGAAGGAAAGCCTCCAGTTCTTCGAGGGATGAAGGAGGACGAAATCTACTTTGCAGTCTGCACTCCAGAACTTCTCAAACTCTTCTCAACTTGTCTGTCTGTCTGGCATATGTGGTCATGATTTTTGAGACAGTTCCCCTTGCCAAATTAAATAATTTTGCTAATTAAATAATTGTGAAGTTTTTGTGACCATTGCACCTGCAAAAAGAGCACCAACTATTTGGGCTCTTCAGAACTCTATTAATTGCCTCATGTTGCTTTGAAAACTCATATATAAAAGTGGTGATTGTCAGATTGCTTTTAAAGCGGACACATACTAACTGACATTCAGCTTAATATGTCTTTTGCATGTGGTGTGCCTGTTATTTTGTCCATTCCCTGCAGTTATCGACAGTTGTAAGGAGCAAAATCCCAATTAACTTTTACCCTGCTTTTACTTTGCCCTAAAAACATGTGAGAGATATATACTTGAGAGAAAGGGTTCTCTTGCAATTTATCCCCAAGAGATAAATAGAAACACAGGCATTAGAAATCTTGCCAAAAATATACCATATTGATCTTTTGCAGGGTAGTATTTAAGCTTTGGTTTCAGGCTCCTTCCCAGAGTCTAATACTCTGATTATTCAACCATATGTTCCTCAGTTTACCAGAGAGAATAATAGCTGAACCTAATGATACCAGAAAACCCATTGAGATTAGCCTAATTAAACACAAGACAAAGTAAATGGGGCGTTCAAGAGCATTTCAAAGATTTACATCACGAGTTTAGTAATGTGCCATACGTGAGGCGGACATATAATTTAAGCTACTTTGTAGTGTGTACAAATTGCTCTTTTGTTTGCCTTCATTTTTTAAATTAGATTAGCGAAATTAAACTATTTCTAATGTTACTAACCCCCTGAAACCACTTCAGTGACCCACCGGCAAACTGTTGTTACCAGTGCAAGTTTCAACTAACTCAGCAACAACATTACTACTAGCAAACCAACAACCTTGTTTGTAAACATGCTAACCTAGCTCGCTGGCTAACTTCAGATCACACACAGTGGAGTAGCACTGATACATGGAGCTGAGGACCATGCAATGATTTGGTCTAATCTGCTGGTATGCTACTACGCTGTTATGAGTTTACTCACCATGTTTTTTTTTGTCGGATTTCAAGCGGGTTTGGGTTTAAGTAACTGTGCTCGTGTGTCCTCTCGGCGTTTGCTTCACGGAGGACAGAAAACTAACTTCAAAATTAACAGTACACACAGTTTAAGCTCAGGGCGGCGCACGTTGGGGGAAATAGGAAAGGAGACCGTTTGAAACAACGTCATCACTACGCGCCTGAGACGTGATTAAATTGGTAAGATTGTTCAACACCTGGAGCACGTTCAGCCCCGACAACACGTAGCAAACCATTTATTTAAACGGAAACGGAGGTGCGTTGAACACCCTGTTGTGTTATGCAAGCTGCACCTAGGCAGCTGGATCCATTGTGTGCACTTCCTTTTCAATGCGGCGGGATTATACACGTCGCTGCTGATTGGGTAACACCTCTGACACACCCACCAAACGAGAGAAAACGCACCTCAAAGCCCGTTGCACACCGTTTCGAGGAAACATGTCGTTCAACCCGGAAACCGTAGCAAAACGGTGCACACCGTGTTCAGATTGAACGTGTCCCAGGGGTTCTCTGACGTTTTCATGCCGTTGATCCCCAAATAGACACACACAGGCCATGGACCCCCCATTTTATAAGATTTTATTGATTACTTTTAAGGCTTTACATGGCCTGGCCCCGAGTTATCTTTCTGAACTGTTGATCCCTTATGAGCCTGAGTGCAGCCAGAAGGATAATTTATACTCCTAATATATCCCCAGGCAGGGCCCTTAAGACTGTTCCTGCTGTGTCCAGGAGCACGTTCAATCTGAACACGGTTGTGCACCGTTTTGCTACGGTTTCCGGGTTGAACGACATGTTTCCGTGAAACGGTGTTCAACGGGCTTTGAGGTACGTTTTCTCTCGTTTGGTGGGTGTGTCAGATCAGCAGCATATAAACCCCGCCGTATACGGCGGGGTTAAATACTATTGAAAAGGAGGTGCGCACAATGGATCCAGCTGCCATAGGTGCAACACTTGCGTAACACAACAGGGTGAACACCCGTTGTGTTACGCTGTTACGTTGTAGAAAAACGTTTATTTGAACAGTTCAATGCACCACCGTTTCCGTTTAAAGGAATTGGCCGGTCTGCTAAGACCCCAGGTTAATTGTTGACCTGGTCTATGTCGAGATGTAAATCAGCCATGATTTTTGATCAACTCACCCTCTCTCGCGGAGTACCGGCGTTCCGAAATTTGGCTGTTGTCCAGTCATTGAGATCCATTGTATTCCAAACGAGTGTTTAGCAGCTCCCATAGCTGTGTCTTTGTTATGTCCAACACAAGTAAGCGCATACGAACTATCCTGGCAAGGTGGTTTTCTCCAATAGTGCTCACAAACCAAGAAATAAACATGTTTAGATTCCGTGTTTACACGCCACTGCGCATGCGCCACTGAGACGGTGAGAAAACTCTTGCACGCTCATGCCATGAGTCATGGACACGCCACTGCGCATGCTCAGCAGAGTCAGGTTACATGCTCACGGACCCGTCTGATTTCAATTTCTCAGCGTCTCAGTGGCGCATGCGCAGTGGCGTGTAAACACGGAATCTAAACATGTTTATTTCTTGGTTTGTGAGCACTATTGGAGAAAACTAAC
>OMLI01073418.1:15173-32360 GCA_900302605.1 Rondeletia loricata | reverse complement strand
GTTTGCCCTAGCTGTTCTAAGGCCAGCCTCGTCACCTGCTCTGAAGGCGTCGTTCCGGGCACTCAGTAACCTATGGACTTCCCCTGTCAGCCATGGTTTCTGATTGGCCCGTACTGATGGTCTTGGTCTCTGTGACATCATCGATGCATGTCCCAGTCTGTGGTTTCAAAGCAGGCCTGAAGTGCAGAGGAAGCATCCTCTGGCCACACCTTTACTTGCTTCTGAACCGGTCTGATGACTTTGGCCCTTGGTCTGTATGCCGGCATTAGCATAACAGTGATGTGATCAGAAGCACCCATGTGGTGGAGAGGTGAAGCCTTGTATGCTCCTCGCTGGGTTGTGTAAACAAGGTCTAGTGTGTTGTTTCCCCGTGTTGGAAAGTCAACGTGTTGGTGTAACTGTGGACACACTGTTTGAAATAAATACACATTTATTTTGCCATAGTACGGTAGTACAAAATGTAAAAAGCGTCTCATCTGACCCTATTCTGCTCCTAGCCCATATTGGATTTTTTGTTTCTGTTCTAGGTGGTACTGGCAGAAGCAGAAGATGAAGCCATATGTTGACTTCATGCAGAAGAATTATCCTCCAAACTTCAAGTATCAAGACTTTGCACCACAATTCACCGCTGAGTTCTTTGATGCTAAGGAATGGACTGACATCTTCGCCTCATCAGGAGCAAAGTATATCGTCCTAACCACAAAACACCATGAAGGTACAGTACAAGCCTTTCGGCCTACATTCTGTTTTCAGTATGTATTGCTTGTTTCAGGCCTAGTTACTTTATTGGCAATGAAACTCTGGATTAGTTTATAGCGTTGGCAGTTTCCTGGTACAACATAAGGTGGACGCTTATTCAAAGTGGTAAACAGTGCCATAAGTGCATATATTGTAGTTTGGGTGGACCCGTTGCCAATAAAATCCCGTACCCTGGCAGTGTTAGTGCCTTGCTCTACCCTTTGAGCCACACAACATCTGTATTGTGTTGTCTATGTATTTCTCAGGTTTCACACTATGGGGCTCCAACAACTCCTGGAACTGGAACGCAGTGGATGTCGGCCCTAAGAGAGACCTGGTGGGGGAAGTGGCAAGCGCCCTTCGTGCTCACAGTGACCTGCGTCTTGGGCTGTATCACTCTCTCTTTGAGTGGTTTAACCCGCTCTTTGAGCAGGACGCTGCCAATGTCTTCACTACCAACTACTTCCCTACCGCTAAAACCCTGCCTGAGCTTTACGAGATCGTCACCAAGTACAAACCAGAGGTGCTGTGGTCCGATGGGGATGGAAATGCACCGGACAAGTACTGGAACAGCACTGGTTTCTTAGCCTGGCTCTATAATGACAGGTAATTAAAAAAGCTAAATAATTCATTGGTAATTGTTTTCATTCTACAATTTTGTTTTATTTTACTTCAGAGATTAGATCATCATCATTTCCATGGTCAGCATGCTGTTCAGCTGTTTTTCGCCATAGATAAAAAAAACGGAATGAAAAGTGTTTGGTCCCCTGCAGCCCGGTGCGAGAGACGGTGGTGACAAATGATCGGTGGGGTTATGGCTCCATCTGCACCCACGGTGGATATTACACCTGTGCTGATCGCTACCAGCCTGGACACCTGCTCAAACACAAATGGGAAAACTGCATGACCATCGACACCAAGTCCTGGGGTTACCGACGCAACGCTTCACTCAGAGATTACCTCACCATCGAGCAGCTTGTGGTGGTGAGAGTAGAAAATATGATTAACCTGTAAACGGCTTTATCAGGCGCCCAACATGTTAGACTGCTCCGTCTAAATTAAGATCATTATGCATGATTAAATAGATAAACTCAAAATGGAACTCAAAATGATCATAATAATTATCCACATGATGGCTCTGTATTTTATTACCTCTCAGTGTGAAATGGGAATCAGACAGTCTTAATAACAGGAAAGAATATTTAGCTCACCATGACCTTGTTACTGAAATGTTTAATGCACAGCTGTTTCAGGGAGAGAGCCCTTCCTCATTGTGCAAAATGTCAATAATCTGTTACATCTGCTACATGTAATATTTTTAAACATCAATATATCATTGTCAAATTAATAGTGATGACTTGGTGTGATTACCGTAAAAAAAATGAGACCATGGTTGAGAGGATTGGTAGCCTCTATCTCACACCAGTAGTATTGTTAGTGCTAGTGTTTCTCAAAATTAAGACCACATTTCGCATAAACCTCATTCATTGCTTCCTTTCGCAAAGGGGGTGTGGCCACTTTATGTTTGTTCACGTGAGTTATAGGCCACTAATGTCTCAAAATGAATGTGGTAATGAGTTATTGATGTTAAAATGCTACACATACAGTAGCACCTTTAACTCGGAGCGGCCCGTGTGTCTCAGATGTTGGTAGAGACTGTATCCTGCGGGGGAAACCTGCTGATGAACATTGGTCCCACGCATGATGGAAGGATTGCCCCGATCTTCGAGGAGCGTCTGAGGCAGATGGGCCAGTGGCTGAAGGTCAATGGGGAGGCCATCTACAACACCACAGCATGGAGGGTGCAGAATGACACTGTCACCTCCAACGTCTGGTGGGTTCTCATTTGTGTTTGTACTGGCATCATGTTCAACAAACACAGCGATAAAACACATCAGATGTATTGTGTCACAATGATTGTAGTACAGCAGCCTACATATTGTTGTATAGATAGAAAGCTCACAATGGGATTCATTATCTACAGGTACACTTACAGACCACAGGAAAAGGCTACCTTTGCTATTTTACTTGAGTGGCCCAATGACGGATCTGTGATTCTGCATGATCCTGTGGTTACTGAAGGACAGACTCAGGTAAGGTACCACATAACTTAACACACGTGCCATTTGGTGGATGCTTTCCTTCAAAGCACCTTACAGTACCATGCGTGCATACATTATTAGTATGGGTTGTCCCAGAGTGAATCGAACCCCAACACTGAGCTATACAGGTATTAGTTACTAATCATCACTAGGAATTAGGGTTAGACCGATATGGGTTTTTGAAGGCCGATACCAATATTTTGTGACTGAAGTCACCGATAGCCAATATTTTGTGACTGAAGTCACCGATAGCCAATATTTTGTGGTGATGTTCAATATATTTCAATTTGAACATTTCCATGCCAAAAAATTACAAGTATTCAGTGTTTCCACCTGAATTGTATTCCTGTCAGGGTGGAAAAGCCTCTGAAACCGCATTTAGACCATCATGGGACACTCCACTCTCCAGTGAAACCCAGGATAATTACATTATTTCTGCTGGGTTAGCAGCTTTTTATGGCAGGGTGACCCACCGCACCTATTTAATAGTTGGGGAAATTCTGGGACACATTAGGCCTTTTAAATTAAGAATTTAGCTACAAAAAACATAATTGAACAATTAAATTAATAAGTGAAAGGTTTTACAGACTGTTTTTATGTAGCTGTTTTTATGTAGCTGTGGTCAGAGAGGACCCTCCATCATATCGGAGGGGGGCGACACTGACTGGCTGATATTCGATATTTAATAAAAGGAAAATATTGGCCCAATATATCAGCAAACCGGTCTAACCCGCCTAGAAATTCCAATAACCACGTTCCATCTTGGGAATTGATGCTGACTGTTTTCAGCTTGTAAGTTCACAGAGAATTTCTTTATTTCCCCCTCATGTCAACTCTGCTTGTGTGTTGCTTTTGTTGTTCTACAAAAGGTGGTGCTTCTTGGTCACGGGTCTCTGAGGTGGGAGCCTGTAAAGCCCAGTGGACTGCGGGTTCTGCTGCCTCAGCTGTCCTTCAGTCAGATGCCATGCCAGTGGGCCTGGACACTGAGGCTGACAGGTGCCACTTAAAGGGAAACCAGAGAACTTGCAGAGGAATAGACGAAGCAGCAGGCAGCGCGGAACGACCCGGGGCTCACATGTTTTAATCACTGAATAAAAATAAATCGACATTGTTTGCAATCCAACTGAAAATCTCAGGATATGGTTACAAAACCAAAACCCAAATGTATGTAAATGTACTGTATGTAACTTACACTCAAATGTACTTCAAATGTTTTTAAAGGATGGCCTTTTTTTAAATGCAGGGAATGATGAATACACTTTTATACATTATCAGTTTTTTGCGTTAGGCTACCCTTATGATCATAGAGTCTTAAGCTGTGTGACAGTAGCCTACCAGGTAAATGTAACAAATGGGACTTAGCATGTGAAAACAACATTCAGAAAGATTTGAAACGCAGAATTTTTTTTCACCTCAGGTGATTTTTGTCACTGTGTAACTGCACTTTACATTTTTTTAATATTTGATTAGAGATACTTGATTTTTAAGCCTAGATATTTGTATGTGATTTATGTGAGCACCGTTAAATGTGATGGAATATTTAAATAAAATAATTGAAGCATCACCTTTTAAAATAATCTATTAACCTTAAAGTGTTAAGGTGTCAAGAGAATACCTACTGGACTGATGAGAGAGAGAGAGTACTTTATTGATCCCCGAGGGGAAATTCAGGCGTTACAGCAGCATCACAACACAATAACAAAATAAAGTGGCAGTAGAATAAAGTAGACGTCTGGAGAAAAAAAAAGTAAAAATAAAATCATTCATCCTAAAAATGCAATACGCTTTCATCACATTTTGACCGTGTCAGTTTTAATTTCGCCCTCATGATCATGCCTGGTCATCTCAGTCTGCGTGTCCTTACAGCGCCCCCTACTGTCCACACCTAGAATGACACCACAGGCGTGCTAGCCATGTTAAAGCTCGCCCAGGCGCACTGACCGCGCGCAGGTGACCGCGTTATTAGCAGACCCGGGAAGAGACCGTCCCCAATCTGCACTGACAATGCATCTGTAAAATGTAGGTCAGATGAAGGTATCTGAATGTTGTAAAACGAATTGTGGCAGGTTGTTTCACACCACGGGAAGAGGAAATGACTCTTTTTATTTTTTAACAGGTGACTGCTCCTTCCCCTCCTGCACCGCTCCGGTAGTTAGAGGTCTGTTTGTCACCTGAGATGGTGAGTCCAGTGCAGGGCAGATCTCTGTTGTGTCTGCTCTCTGTTGCACGCCTTAAAGGTGGGAGGTCCCTGTTCTGCAAATGTTCCATGACGTGAAGGTGGGGGGTTTGCAAGGGGTTCTCACGTCCATGCATTTCCCCTCAGCAGGCTATCCCCGGTCTGAGACCTGCATATGAAAACTGATCCCCTGGAGAGAGAGAAAAAAAGAAGCTGTATTGATGCTATTCATATGGTGCGGCCAGATGCACAATGGATTGCACATACAGTAGGGTTGCCAAATCTTAAGAAAAGCAAGGGACTTAATTTAAGAATGCATATTATTCCTGTTGTCTATAACAATCAGTATTTGTGAACATGAGAAACTCTCAAACTCAAAGAAACCACAGAACTATATGGCTTGAAGATGTCATTAACATGTCAAATCTGAAGCTGCTCTATAGACAAAGAACAATTAATTTTAATATTAATTTTATAGACTCAGAGTATGTTTGATTTTTTATACCCAAATTATATGTATTATTTGCATTGTGAGTATGTTTTCATTTCAACATCACAACAGGTTACTTAAAGACCTGACCTGTTATTGCATTTAGCTATAACTCTACAGCAGTGATCATTATCACACATCGATGTACTGAGCGGTTGACATGAATTAAGCCCAATTTCCTCAGTCATTTTGCAGTCTTGTTGCCATAATCTGTGTAAGTAATTATGTAGTCAGGAACTGGGAAACTATTACAGACATTAGCATAGTTGCTATGGAAACACACAATTATGTCAGATTATTTTCAGATATTGCTGTGATAATAGCATAAGCATGGAGGAAGCAGGAGACGAATGAATGACCGAATGCATTGGTTAATTAATGAAAAGGTGAGTGAATAATTGAATGAGTTAAGTGAGAAGTGCAGGCTGGCTGGGTTTAGGGCTTATACAGTATTTATTGGCATCTGTATGACCCGTTTATTCAATCCGCAGTGTTCAGTATCCCTTGTCATTGATATCTCAGTCAGCCATATGACAGCCACTACAGCCAGCAGGGAGGAAAACCTCATTCCTTCCATTCATAAACATTTCTCTCTCTCTCTCTCTCTCTCTCTCTCTCTCTCTCTCTCCTGTCCCATCTGTTTTAGCACTAATATCATTAGAGGCCTGCTAGTAGTAGGGTGCATGTGTGGCATTCAATCACATGCAAATTTGTGGCAGATTTGAACCGGTCAGCAGAGCTGTGAGCTTTAGATAGTGGAAATGCCAGGCAGTGTGGAACATCCTGGGGGACAGACCATTATATTTATAGAGACGGGCGACTTGACCTTCACTGCACATTGAGTATCAGCCATTTTAATAGTGCTGCTCCTCTTGATACTGCATAATGGGTCTCAGCTGCAGTGCAGTTAGTTAGCTTCAACTTCATCTTTGGCTTGTTATGGCTTTATCTAATAATAGCTCTCTGCAATTCCATACTGTGGATGGACTGCGCCGATACACAGTCTCTGCATTCACTGCTTTTTGGCGCAGTTTGTGTTGCAGCTTTCTAAAGGAAATGTACTGTGAAATTATAGTTTTGCTGCACAGGAAGTAAAGGCTTGCCATTTAGCTAGGAGTTTGAACCCTTTCAAGATGTTAGGTTGGACTATAAGTTGTTACAAAAGGTTTAGCAAGCACATTTCTGTTATGCTGTGTAGGCTTTTTCGTTACAAGTAAGCCTCTCTTAAATATCCCTTAACCATAGTAAGCACAGCTGGTGCAAGCCCATGTCCAAGGACTCCTATTTATAGAGGCACCCAGTTGTTCTCACCCAATGGCACATAGTGAAACTGAAGAGGATGGTCAAAGCGGGTCAAGTATTTATAGTTGTGTAAATTGTATTGTGTTGAAAGGCCAATGTTTCACACAAATGACAGAGGTGGACACCGAGTGACCATATGTCCATTTAAAATCAACATAGCATTGGTTATTGTTTGTATTTGGGCAAAGACCTGGTTTGTGTTGTATTCAGGGGCAAAAATTAACAGCAACTACCAGACAAACGCTGGTTCATTTTGATTGTGGCAGGTAAGATCGTTTTCTCTACCCAACCATCATTTAAAATTCTATTCAAAAAGTCAAATTAGCTTTGTCTTGTATTATACCAGACACTCTGACAGCTAAACAAGCAGTCTCTTCTATTTTAAAAAGCAATTTGGCTGGCTATTGAATTTTACACTCATCCAGCCATTTTGACCTGTGGATCAGAGAGTTAGTTGCCTGTCCTGGTCACATTTCCTCTGAATGTTATCCACAGAAATGGGTTAAATAGCTTGTTGATTATTTTTTATTTAGAGTTCATCCAAAGCTTTCCAGATGCAGCAGTAAAATTGAAAGGCATAACATAGATGTAAGAAATAATAATATAATAAGAAGACAAAATGCATAATTTCCATGAAAAGTGTTATAAGTTATATAGTAAAAATGTATTTGTCTTAATGATTTAATGAAGTAATTAATCTCAATCTTAAATATAATACATTTGCGTTTACAAGAGGATCATTTACCAAAATAGTCTCTGGCTTTGTGCTCATAATAATAGCAGCATATAATTTCCCTTTTTGCTAAATCATGTAATCAGGAAGTACTGATTGAGAAGATGCTGCAAAGTTGTTACATTAATGTAGAGGCTGTAATAACACCATCTCATACTGAACTCATACGTCTCACTGACAGGATGAGGTTTGCAGCTGCACATAATCTGCAGTATTGTCCTAATTTTGCCATGTTAATGACACCCTCATCACCACACTCTCCATTCACTAAGCAAATCCTGTCGTGACGGGAAGAACTGGCTCTAAACAGGCTGTGGATGTCTTCTAATTCAGAGAACATGTCGAATTTCTGCAGCATCCTCACAACCCCATGCTGTCTTTTCATTTAATTCATGTCAGTATACACGTTGAATATAATCACTCTATAATAAATGTATATTCAGAGTTGTACCATGTCATTAGTTTATCTCAAAGCGCTTTGCATTTCTCTTGTGCTCTCCATATAGTATTATTCACAGGCTCTGTCCTACTGGTTTGTGTATTTATTACTGTATATTATAATGGGTATTAGAAGATGTATGAGTATGTGTACCTGAAGGAATTTGTGTCTTGTCCTGTTTTCATCTAAACCACACTGACACAAATTCTAGCAAATCTGGTTGATATGAAAAGAAATCACAGAATCTTGAAATGAAGTGTGGCTGTCTAGAACGGTGATGTTTAGCTCTTTGCTTCGTGATATCCGACTCACCGCTTTGTGTGTAGTGTGAGGCAGCTGCTGCTCTGCTTTGAAACACAGGGAGAGGAAAAGCGTCCTTAAACGTGGGCTGTTGTGTAATCCCTCCCAGGGCCCCTTTGCTATTTTTGTGCCTGGGTCCGCACGTCACGGTTGGGTATTTTCTCTGGTGACTAGCTCGCATCAATAGATCTTCTAATGTACACCCAGTCAGCCAGCAGCTTCATGACTGATGGGACTTTACCTTGCTAATTTATTTCATTATTGTTACCCAGACATGAGGAGAATGGAAAAATGGACTATGCAATATGAGGAATGTCACGTGTGACTGTCGATATGGGACAGGGGACTATTCAAATGTCAGGTTTGTATGATGATTATATTTGATATCTGAATGTCAGCTGCTGTATGAGCAGAGTCTGTTTCCCCTCAGACTGTGTGCTTTATGTCATACTGAGCACAATGTGCACTGTTGATTCATTCTGCATGCTATGTGCTGTGTGCTGTTACAGTTACACCATCTGGTCATTTACGGATGATATTTATGGATTTGTTGTCATGCCTATTGCCTTTAATGGCCATCTTAGCTTCTAATGATGTAATGCGGTGGCATAACGATGCTCTCCATAGCCTTCATTTGTTTGCTCATTGTCCTCTTGCATGTGGAAAGCAGTCAAGGATGTGCCTCAAGAACGTCTGCTGTCCAAATGCACGTAGCCATAAAGTCGTTTGTCCATCCATGCGGACATACTGTACCATGTAATCACCCACAGTCTACCCACAGTCATCCACAAACACACCTACTGCCACCCACCTGCCTCCTGTTGTGGCACGTCATTGCTGCTGTGTCACATATTAGTGTATAGGTTAGTGTTTGTTACCAGGAGCAGGAAGAAATTTGCCATACAGGGACTGTGGTTACAGTTTCTGTAGAAAAAGTCCAGTCTGTTGAGTAGACTTGTCAGTGTGACTCAGGAGCGGCTGAATGTGTCGGCTCTGTTCCCTCTCTATCGTGCTTAGTTCAAAGGTATGCATTGTTTCTGAGGGTCTTATCTCTCTGTCACTCTGCACCCATATTCCCCTTCCCTCCTCTCATAGCTGGGAGAGGATGGAAACTAAGCAATGAGGTCAGCCCGACCTTGAAAGGGAGCTCCCTACCAGGCCTCCGAATTCTGTTACCCCCAGGCACCCCACTTAGTTTACCTCTGTAAACCTCCCCGTTGGAACAAGGACCGTTCCAATCCGAGGCAGCCCCCCCCCCATCCTTCATATGCCTTCCTTATTTTCTCTGTATCCCCCTCAGGAAGAAGCCCTCAAATCCGTCTGACTGCGTAGCTATTGAACCATATGTTAAGATCCAAGTAGGCATTTGCCATTCGCAAAATGCGAATAGGGGATTATCACGCTTACAGCTGCTTTTACGCATCTCTCGGCATCTTGAGAGTCACCTTGGATTAATATCCTCTGGTTTATGCCTGAGGAGTGTGTGGTGTTCTAACAAAGAAAGAGCGGCAGAGAGAGCGAGAGTCGGAGGATGTCCTAATTAAGGGGAACTCGGAGGGTTTGAACCAGATAATCTTGCATAACCTCGTTAGGGAGGACGCAGCCTTTGATACTGAGAAGATGGAAATGACATGCCCTCAGAGACCCATCCCCACGGTATGCACCTGAAGTGTAGTGGCACACCAATTCACTTTATCCAGGGAATGATGAGTGTATTGTTCCTTTTGTGAGTCCTGCATAGGTATGTACAGCATGTGGTCCTGTGTAGCTCAGTGTGTGGACTATATGGCACTAACACAGACAGGTTAAGGGGTCTGATTCCCACTGGAGCCAACCAGACTGAAAATGTATGTACTCCCGATATTAGAAGGTGCTTTGGATAAAAGTGTTGACTGAATGGTATACGCATATGACACTAAAATGGGGTGCTGGTAATGCTGGGGTGCAGGTAGTACAGGCCCATGATCTGATATTTCATTAATATGACTGTTCCTGGTTTAGTCTGTAAACAATGACACCTATGTGCGCTGGCATGCATAGACACACTCTGGCCCACTTGGCACTCACACATTTTAAGGGTCATTGGGCGAGTAGGATGTTTTGCAGTGTTTAAAGTATTTTACTTGGGTAGCCATTTTCAGTTTTCAGCATGCACACCTCTATTGAAGTTTAGAAGATTTTTAGTTCCCTAGCTCTCAATATTGATGGCTGCAAACAGGTGAAACTGAAATTGAAAAGTTTTGAGTATTTTTGGACTAGTTTTTCAAAATGAATCTAAGAAAGTGGTGCTGACTATAGGTTCCTGGATAAACCATTTATTGACCATTTATTAACTCCTATAGATATATTTGCACTTAAAAATGTAAATGTTCTAGCAAAAGCGAAATATCACTTTAAGGAAAAGGAGTTCATTTTGAATCTCTCCAAAGCTCGTTGAAAGAGGTTGTTGCTGTGGGGATGGATTAGATTCCTATCAGATTCATGTCAGCTCTAGAGTATCTGTGCGCACACACACACAAAACAAATGCACACACACATGCACAGATATACACATCTGCATGCGCCTAAAAACACACATACACACTCGCATACACACTCACTGGGCTCCAGTAAAGTAGGACATCGGCCAGGGGTAAGATGAGGTACTGTAGGTATTTTAGAGGCTGGTAAAGAGACTGATTTTTCCATTCCTGCTGTGAATGGAGCTCATTATGAATTTTATACTCCAATTTTATTAGGAGGACTTTTGGGAAGCAGCCTTGAATGGCCCTCACTCTCAGGCAGTGGATTTACACTCAATGTTAACTGTGGAATTGTTGATGGTTGACTTTTTTCCCATTTTCCTTCTTTATAACCTTCTTATGTGTGTTTCAGCGTTCCCAATTTTGAAAATTGTTGTTCCATCAAAGTCTGTCATAATTATGGTTATTTTTCCTTTTGTCAAAACTTACTAATAAACTTATTGGTTTATTTCATGGACTGTCTAAGCCTATACTAATGCTGAAACATCATATCAGGGTTAGATATTTGAGTCCACTAATTCTGAATTCTGTCTATCTGATTTCTTTCAGATGACCCTTCCCTGCAATCAATTCACATGAATGATAATATTACTACAGTTACATAACAGATATTGTCCCTGAAAATCAATCCCAAAGAAGGTGGATCCATGGAGTCACTTGAAACTACTGCAGGGGTGAAAAGCTCCACAGAGGGTCAGGACAGAAATGTTGCACAGAATTTTTTTACATCAGAGCCAACGGCTGTGCAGACTAAGAGAAGTCCATCAGTCGAATTGGAGGGCAAGGGGTGGCACCGACAACTGCAAGAAGGTCAGAACAGAAACACATGCGGTTTGAAAGAAATCTCTGACTCAGGGAAATCACAGCAATTAGAAGATCAGCACTCCCAACCCCACACCACAAGCCATCAAGACTATGAGTTGTCTTCATATCCACTACAGGGGGCGAAGCCGTTTCCCATTGGCAGACAGAAAGCTGTAGGTCACTTGGTTTGTGCACAGTCCCCAGGCAGCTGTGGACCCGCCCCTCACAGGAAGTCCCCCGGTTTACCCGAGGTCCTCCAACAGTGTTCCCATTCAGGGATGGATCAGCTATCAGAGACTGTATGTAAGATGGAACAGAAACCACAAAAGCCCGGGAAGTATGTTTGTGATTATTGTGGAAGGGCATGTGCCAAACCCAGTGTGCTTAAGAAACATATTCGGTCCCACACTGGGGAACGGCCCTATCCCTGTGTCCCCTGTGGATTCTCCTTTAAAACCAAGAGTAATTTATACAAACACAGAAAATCCCATGCTCACTCGGTCAAAGCTGGAACAGTGCCATTCTCAGAACTTGGTTCTTACAATGCCAATACAGACCAGGGGTCTTTTGAAGGGGAAGGAGAGTTATACTCTGATGCTGAGCAAAGCACAGACACGGATGAGGACACTCTCAATGACCCGCTGCTGCTGTTGGACTCTCCAGTTGAGGGATCAGATAACACTGCTGTAAAAGTACTAAATCTCATTGCTCAGAAAAAGGGAGTCACATCGATGTCAGCTCAGGATGGTTCATCCCAGCTCCAAGAAATCAATCCGCCTCCTGCTATTGCTCAGGCTTGCCGTGCAATTCAATCTTGCACCATCAAACAGAGGCTTGCACTTCGGCTGTCCGAAAAAAGAAGCAGTGACTCTGACCAAAATCTCTCCCTGCCTAGTCAGTCCAGCAAGGGCAGCACTGACTCCGGATACTTCTCGCGCTCTGAGAGTGCCGAGCACCAGACCGGCCCTCCTAATACAAACGCCAAGTCCTATCAAGAAATTATGTTTGGGAAGTGTTACAGGCCAAGCCCGAAACAGACAACAGCTTTTGTGACTTGCAACACAGACTCAAGCGATTATACTGGGAAGCGCTCGGAGAAAGGCGTTTCCCGCGTTTTCACCCAAGAAAAAGACATTGTTGAATCGATCAAAATAAACACAAAGTCATTCACAAGGGAAGAGATCAAAGAACCCCAGTTAGACAGTGGCTCTGATGTGGGGCCTCTGACCAGGAGCAACTCAATGCCAACATCCTCAGCAGTTTGTCTCAGTATGCCCCAAGCCCTCAGAGGCAGCCACTCTTTTGATGAGAGGACGAGCACTGGGGGCATGAGGAGACTCAGGAGGCAGGCTGCTTTCGAACACTCTGCACACGATGGCCACGCAGATACCGACAGCTATGGAAAGATGACCGAGAGTGTCATTTCACCCTCAGGATTGGAAATGGAAAATTACCCCTCTGCGGCGTCCAATATGAGCCATCAGAGACACGCAATGGAACTGGCAACAAGGAAGCGTCGGAAAGAGAAGAGGGAAGAGGAGGATTTACCAGGTCAATATGAGGCCCATCATGAAGAGTGTGAGGAAATGTTTGACTCAACCAAGGACTATGATTCAAAACAAGTTAGCCAAGGTGCCCTGGGCATTATAGCATTAGGGAAAGGACATTCTCCAAGTATGCAAACGCAGATGGACAGGTGTGACATGGAGATATCAATCAGCCCTGACATTTCTGGTAGAAAGACTTTAGGGAATGTAATTTCTGTTATCCAACACACAAACTCAATAAACAGGCCTCACTCTGAACAGTTAGAATCCTACAAGTATCATGGGCAGAGACAGGAAAATATGTCTTCATTTCAATCTATGGAGCCAACTGAAACATACGAAAAAGAAAGAAGTGATAGTAGACTAGGCCAGTCGTTTCAAATGGGCCACAAACTAGTGCGACAGCCCAACATACAAGTCCCAGAAATCAGGGTCACAGTAGAGCCTGACAGTCCAGAAAAAGCTCCAGAGGTGCAGGTGAAGGAGCCTGAGAGGCACGTGGAGGAGTTTCAGTGGCCGCAAAGGAGTGAAACTTTAGCACAATTCCCCCCAGAAAAGCTCCCTCCAAAGAAGAAAAGGCTACGCTTAGCTGACATTGAGCACTCCTCCGGTGAATCTAGTTTTGAGTCTGCCTGCACCAGTCTCTCCCGCAGTCCCAGCCAAGACAGCAACTTATCTTATAGCTCCACCTTCTCCTTTGACAGGGAGGAGAGCTTTAAGTCAGTCTCTCCAGCCAGGCAGGATGAATTTGGCAAACCGCTAGAGCTCTTAGCCGTGCCGGGAAGTGGGCACTCCCTCTCTGTGCTCAACCAGCGTCAACAACATGAAATGAGACGCTCCTCCTCGGAGCAGGCGCCTTGCAACTTGCGCAAGGAGTTCCCAGAGGTACGCAGCATATCATTTGACTATGGCAGTCTTTCTCCAACATCCAAAGTTAGACACGCGGACATCAGCACTGGCCACTCCGCTGTGAAGGAGAGAAGGAGGGGCAACTTGGTGCGGCAGGAGTCACTGAATATGGACACTGAATTAACACAAGTCCCATCACATATGTTTCCGCAGTACCTGAGCAACACCCTTCCGTTCACAGCAACTGCACTGCTGCCACAGACTTTGCCAATATTTGCCACTGGGAATACATGTCCCCAGCTGTCACATCCAAGCCTGTTAGTTCCTGTTCGAATCCAGACTCACGTGCCATCCTATGGCAGCATTACATACACTACAGTATCACAGCTTTTTGACAATCAGTATGATCATGTCAGTTCCACTTCAGCCACCTGTCAGAACCAACTCTCCCATTTGTCTGGACATTTTGATTCTCATAACATATTAGGTTATACAAGAACACCTTCGACGCACACGCTCAGTGTTCAAGCCCTTGATTTGTCGTCGGCTAAGCTCAAGACAGGCATCCCTCTGTCTCTGACCTCTAGAACTATCTCAACCACTAACGCCTACAGCGGTGGTGCAAACAAACGGATGCTGTCCCCAGCCAGCAGCCTGGACCTTTTCATGGAGGTCAAACAGCAAAAACGCGTGAAAGATGAAAAAATGTTTGGTCAGATTGTAGAGGAGTTGAGTGCTGTGGAGTTGGGGAAATGTAATTTGGCTGAAGAGAAAGGGCACAGGTCAGAGATGCAGGGTACAGCCGCACCTCATGCTCAGGGCGACTCGCATAGAGGCATATTTATCACACTTCAGCGAAAAGTGACAGAGACCACTGACCATGGTGTTGAATCAGCTATGGAGAGTAGCTCTCTGGAAACCAGCTCCCCGCCATACTCCATGATATCAGTCAGTGAAGTGAAAGAAGTTGGCATGGAGAAAAGGGTGCAGATGGATATGGTGGCACAGCTGGTTACCAGTCAAGACATCCTGATCTCAGACGCCGAGCATTCAAGACTGTTTCCAAGTCTTCGCACAACGACAGGTGTGAGCTGGTGTTATCTCAACTACACCAAGCCAAGCAGCTCTCACAGCAACGCTCCTTTCTCCTCCGTGTACGCCACCTGGTGTGTGAGTCCCCGCAACCCAAACCCCCCTGATCTGAGCACCAGTGCTGCCCTGGCTCTCCTGCGGTCTAAACAGAGGAGAGACACGGTTATATATACTGTGGCTGCCATGTGTCAGCCTGGCACGGGGAAACTGGTTTCCTCCTTAATCTTATGGAGGCAGACAATGGAACAGGTGAGAAAATGATCCCCTATCTGCATAGTTTCTAAAGCATTCTGCTGCCTGACATCTTCAAAAAGTCAGTTATTCCGGACTTTAGAACTATGGCCTTATTTTCAGATTAATGAACATGCATTTATGAATTTCTTTTATTGGTTTTGAGTGGTTTTCATGGGCCTTGCTCTGCCCATAAAGGACCATGTAAACCTTTAGTTAAAGCTGCACTAGGTAACTTTGCATCTTGGCAGCCCTAAGTGGCAGCGAGAGATACCTGTTTGAACGTTTGAAGGACTTTATTACCCAGAAATCATGTAACGTGATGTCAGCAAACCAGCACTCCAAATCTTTTGGCAGCAGGTTCAGCCATCGTTGGTGAGTCCAGCTCTCTCTGGACGGAGCGCTCGCTCATTGCTGTTTATGAGAACATTTGGTATTTCACTCTTTCCTGGCAGTGAAAATACCAGACACCAGAATTTCAGAATAGGGTGAATCTATGGGGTCTCAATTAGGGGAGATGGGTCACTCTTCACTGTTGCAGCCCCAATTTGCGATTTAGGCTGATAAAATGTGTATTTAGACGTACAAAAATCTTGTCTAGTGCAGCTTTCAAGTAAAAACATGAAAATCAACAAAACTGGAGATACTCAAGGCAGCGTTATACATGTTTGCAATTCACACCGTGTAATACCATGTATAATATACAGTCTCTTGGAAGCATCATGTTACATTATAGTGTGTGCTTAAACTGGATGTTAACAACATGTTTGTTCATCTGATTCAGCTGCAGAGGAAACCGGAGCTCAAAGAGGTGGACGTCACCTATGGAAAGAAGGTGAAAGACATCAGCTGCAGAGTGAAAACCGCCAAGGAGGAGTGGAAAGAGAGAGAGGCTTCCACAACCCAAACAGTGCCAACACGCATTAAGATCTTTGAGGGAGGGTCAGTCAATTTATTAGTTAACATAGTGCTTGTCATTTGTCCTGACAGCAAATACAGTATGATATTAGTGAATGATCTTTCTTCATTAGAGGTAAACGATTGTATCCATCTATCAGGTACAAGTCCAACGAGGACTATGTATATGTTAGAGGTCGAGGCCGGGGGAAATACATTTGTGAGGAGTGTGGTATCCGCTGTAAGAAGCCGAGCATGCTGAAAAAACACATCCGGACCCATACAGATGTGAGACCGTACATCTGCAGGGTCTGCAACTTTGCTTTTAAAACTAAAGGTGGGCGTTCCCCAGTCTTCTACACTAAAATGACCAATGCTGATTCTGTGGATGATTACTTATTACTTACTACTTACTTTATCCATCTGCAGGAAACCTGACTAAACATATGAAGTCAAAGGCGCACATGAAGAAATGTCTTGAACTGGGTGTGTCAGTTACAATGGATGACACAGAGATACTGGAACATGGTAAGATACTGACCTATATTCTAAGTGAGATTCCTTAACGTTACGTATGCATGAATCACAGCATGATCAATTCTGCTAAATCGATGTGTTGGTCTTTTATTCTCATCAATAAAGTAGATGACATCCAGCAAGAGTCCAAGACAGGGGTGGCAGGCACAACCAAACACCAATTCTCAGATGCGGAGGACTCCGATGGCATGGACGAAGATGTTGACGAAATCGATGAAGACGACGACGACGACGATGAATACGAGGGCGACTCCACTCCGAAACTGTGTTCGAGAAGCACGAGTCCTCAGCCATGTGGAGTCACTTCTCTGTCAGTCACGGCCACGGCCGCCATCCACGGCTGCTCCCTCACCTCTCTGCCGGGCGTCGAAGGCCGCAACCAGGCCTCTGGCAGGCGGACGGGCTCGGACCATAGAGCCGTCCTCGCA
>OMLI01073412.1:0-10821 GCA_900302605.1 Rondeletia loricata | reverse complement strand
GAAAGACGGGGGCGCTCTTTGCATTCGCCTCGTCTCGGAATGCATTTCCATTTGAATTTTGTTACCTCTGGAGTGTGGGTAGTATTTGCAAATGCAATAGAAAAATGCATTATGACGGAGGCGCTCTTTCGCTTTTTCCATTTTAATTTTGTTACCTCCGCCGTGTGTGTAGTCTTTGCAAATGCAATTGCAAAATGCCTTATTACAGAGTGACAATGCATTCAAGGTAAAATACATTTCAACTTTAATTTTGTCACCATTATGGCATAAATGTTGTAAACATTACCATGCAGTTCGGGAAATAAATTTTCATTTTCCACATTGCATCATCATTTGAATAAAGTAACGATAAAGCGTGCAGGGCTCTGTTTAATTTAAATTGTAATACTAGTATATGAAATGGCAAATGCTAATTCAATTTATTTCATTTTCATTTTGAGCCAAAATACCCATGCTTGTTAATGAAATTTAAATTTAAATAGAGGAATACATTGTCATTTTAAACATTACATAGCCATTTGGCATATTACATTGAATATTGTTACCAAAAAACTTCCATATGTATGGGCCCTATAGAGCCTGTGGCAATGCTGAAATGGACGGTGTTTGTGCATTATGGGTATATGCATTTTTATCTAAGATATGATATCAATAAGATATCATATTTGGAGGCTGTGGAACACAATATGGGAGACTAGGGTTGGACTTGGGATTTAAATGTTGTATATATTTACTTGTGTGGGCTGCTGGTTTTTGGTATATGTAATAATAATAATAATGGCTTGGATTTATATAGCGCCTTTCATGGCACTCAAAGAAAGAAAAGAAAAATGTAGTTGGGTACATGTCTGGGTGTGTGTGAGTATGTGAGTGAGTATGTGAGTTGATCAATTTTTTTTTACTTTTCCAACTATTTTGTTGTGAAATATTTCATTAAAGAATATCAACAGCCAAAAAATGTCTATCTCCCTCTCTCTCTGTCTCTTTCTATTTAACTTCACACTGGGTTACCTCTGTCTGTCCCCAGAGTGTGGTCATGAGGTGGGGTCGAGTAGTGTGTCTCTACTTCCCGACTAGTCAGTTCCCAGTCCAGTTTGTCCATTTTGAGGTTTTGAGTGTTGCTCCAGCCACACATACCTCTCTCCAGGTTACATTTAGAACCTGAGAGATTCAACAGGACAGAATTATACAGTAGCCCCAAGAGAATACAACTGTGTACTTTGCAAATTTATGTAATGTGTAAAGTAACGTGTACTTGATTGATTATGGCACACTTTATTTCTAAAGCCTGTGAATAACGTCACCATAAGTTGTTTGCATGATGCTTGAGTTTATTTAGGAGTATGTTTATGTTGCACATAATTGCGGCATGTGGTGTATGAATGTAGTGTATCTTAAGTCCATGTGGGCTAGGCATCTAGAATGCATGATGACTGAATAAGTAAATTATAATCTTCATCATTATCAGTATAAAATGTACTAATGTACTGCAGATGTAAAAGTTGTAGATTGAAAATCTTTTATCAAGAATTTTTCAAAGCAGGGTCAAGACAAATAGTTGGTTTGCAGGAAGATCAAAATGGGCCCACAAAATATTCTGGAGAAAAAGTTCAAATTTTGTCTGAAGCTTGGCTGTTATGTTGTCATTGTTGTCCCTGGAATGTAAATTAGGCTGAATAAGAACAGACATTAAGGCTAATAGGTTTTAGTCTAAATTCATATCAAATTTTGTTAGATTCACTTGCACAATGGCCTAAAAAATTTGTTTTGGGTTACGGGAAAAAACATGGGCCTCAGGAGGAAATACCACAGTTGAATTTTTCCCTAATCTAGGAGAGGCAAATACAAACCTTGATTTTGACATGGGTGAGCTAAGAGGATGAGGTCATCTACTGCAACATGAGTGCTTTTGCCACCTGCTCCTACCACCTCAAACTCCAACTGCAAAACAAAATCAGCTTGATTTTAAAAACACAGTAAGATCTATCCACTTCAGTGATGTACTTGTTAATTCCAAGATTGATCCAAAGACTGCATATGAAGATTCACCAATAACAATTCTCTAAGTGTGGGGTGGAGGTAGCCTAGAGGTTATAAAGGCTTGTGAAGGGAAGGTAACCGGTTCAAATCAGATTGGGAACATTTGGGCGGGGAAAGCGAAAGAGTAACACTGCCCTCCCTTAAAAGCTATAGTCAAGGTGTCCATTTTAATGGCATTTAATCCCCCAACGTCTCAGTTGAAGATTATGGTTGTACTGCATAGCTCCCAGGCATGATTGTGTGTTAATGTATGAATATGAAGCAGGGCAGCTCAGCAAACACTTTCCTGAATAAATAAACGTTAAAACATGTGTCTAGCGACTCTAGCCAATGGTCAGATTACATAATGTGGGCAGACCCTTGAGTATTTTATGGGTTTTTTCAGATAGTACAGTGAAGATGGACAGGAAACAGTAGAGAGAAAAGTATGAGAGCATTGAAGGTGATTCACTTCCTTATTCAGTCCATGGAATCTTTGGGTCAAAACTCGAGAGGTTGTAGATTCGATTTGAGAACTTGTACAATAAATATTTGCTCTTGTATCTTGAAATTTGCACTCGTAGACTCTATTTGACAACTTGTACAATAAATATTTGCACTTGTATCTTGAAATTTCCATTCGCAGACTCGACATGAGAACTTTTGAACTTGAATTCAGTTTTGCAGTACAACCACAAGTCGGCGCTCACAACCTCTCAAATCTGACATTGCAAGTTCAAATCTTCGTGCCTTGACTTTTGACCCAATTCTTGCGATAAATTTGGGTCAAAACTAACTTGAGCACTTGAAGAGGCGAGAGAGCAGGGGATGGGAGGGGTGTGTGTGTGTGTGTGCGGGGGGGGGTGCAGTGAGTGATTGAGTGCAGTGCTTGACCAATCACAAGGGAGGATTTTCGAGAGGATTTTGGAGATCAGAGCGCTGCCTCAGGAAGGCAACATGAAGGACAGTCCCACACTCCTGTGTACTTCGTTACTGTCCACACCTGCTTATATCTAATAGTGTTGGATCTCTCTCTGTGTCCTGCAGGTGTTTCTACGCTGTGACTCGCCAGGAGGCGGAGCGGATGTTGGAGGAGGACCCGGAGCGCGGAAGCATCATCCTCCGCCCGTCCACCCTGGCCAACAGTTACGCCGTGACCCTCAGACAAGCCAGCCCCAGGTCTGACCCTTCAACCTCTAAGCCGTACCATTGACTATAGGATAATACCGTTTTGTTTTTGTTTTGTGCCAATGGTCTAGGTCGGCCCTCTCCTTTACATTCTTCCTGCTGGTGTCTGCACACAGTCGGTGTAGTTGGAGACATCAGCCATTTGCTGCCATTCATTCTTGTACAGTATGAAAAACAACTTCCACAGAGCGAGATGTAAACACAACGCCTACATTTGGTTTGGTCAAAGTTCCTGTTTTAACATTATTTCATTGTGCCGGGTTGAGTGTTTTCATATCAGTGCACACATTACGTTACGCTCTACTTCCTGTCAAACACCTGACACCCACAGGAAGAAATGGAAGTCTCCGCCAGGAAATAATCCCTCAAAAACATGTCGCCTTAACTGTATTGTCACATCCATGTCTTTTTATTTAGGGCGTCTTTGTTAGCCGCGACAGCAGTTAATTTCAAGCTAGATTTGACACCGTAAGGTTTGTATTTTAAAAAACGAGTAAATGTTAAAACACCTAATTACATATGGCATGCATTGCAAAATGATTGGGGGAAATGTAAACTAGACGTAGACAGAAGTAAATAGGCTTTGCCAGTGTTATAAGCGTCTCTCATAAATATTACAGCTGAAGACCAAGGAGACTCATTACCCACTGTCCTCCAGTAAGACATCTAGCTTTTCACTCTCTGAGGTTAACCTGTGCATGACCCATAGTTTCTGACTCAAAAACAGCTATAACATTTTAGCATTTTAGACAACCATATCTCATATCTCTACCCCTTGACCTGATCCTCTATGCCATCTGCCATTAACAAACCAATGTGTGATGTTCCATGTTCTTGTTCATATCAAAGTCCACACAGTCAGCGGTAAGCAGTCAGATAATCAGCCTCTTCCTTGTGTTTCAGTGGGCCAGTCAAGAAGAGCTACAGAGTGACCGCCACAAACTCAGGGTTTGTCATTGAACTGGATACAGCGGTAAGTCCCAAATGCTTTCATCTGACCACATGTTTTTTTCACTCATCGGGATAAGCATCAAATATGGCGTTCATATTATGGGAAGAAAATCTAAATGCTATGTTATGGCACGTTCATGTGCTGGTGGGAGGGTCCGACATCCGGGACTTCCAAGCCGGCTTTGCTTTCACGTGCCGTTTTGTAGGAAAATCAAACCTGGAAGACAAACGATAAACAAACATGGACGCCCTGCAAAGGAGGATGTGGATTTGGCTGCTTCTTGCTTTAGAAAAGCTATCACATTTAGTCTGGCTAACTGCAAACATGTAGCCTGATAAAGGTGCATGTGTAAGTGTCTTCGTACTGTTGACTGACTCAAAACTCGATTTTCCGCCATGTTGAGAAGGTTAAAGGTTGTCATTGTGTCATAACTGGGAAACTCGGGTAGCTACATTTTGTCAGACTTTCCGACTTTATCATCATCCGACTTAAAATGGCGTTCATGTGAAATAACCAAGTAGGAAATAGTTTTTGTCCCCTTGCCTTACTGCCTGTCTTGCCATGACCTGCCTGTTTATGTCTCACTTTCTGCCTGTCTGCTTGTCTAGGTGACCGTCCCCTCCTTGAGCGATGTGCTTAAATACTTCCTTGAGAAGACAGAGTACCGTCTCCATCCCTATGTGAAGTCACAGCCCTACGACACTCGCATCGGTGAGAAGAGCACTGCACCAGTTAGAAATCATCTCAGGCTTGCTGACGTGTGGCATCTTCACTTACAGAAAGCCTTCAAACCGTGAACGAGCTAGCAGATGCAATGCAACTCCTGTCAATGTGTGTGTTCAACAGAGATGCCACCTGCAACCAAGTGCGTCACCATCTCCTCAACGACACCCAAAATGACGGTACCCTGCGCTCAAGTGGCACCCACCGTCCACTCACAGACAAAACAGGACTCGTCTTCCCTGCCTCGCACTTCGCCACCTCCAGCCAAGGCAGCAGAGAGTGAATATGTGGTTCCTGATGATCACAAATCAAAGCAAGGTGTGTATGAGTGTGCGTGTATGGAAAGTTAGCATCGATAATCACAAATATGCACGTGCATGATTGCGTGCCTCTGTTTGCATTAGTTACAGAAAATATATTTCAACATCAGTACCTGTAAATCTGCTTAAAATGTGTATCATACTGTATGTATGAGTGAATAAAGTAATTGTTGCGTAATAGACATGTGCACACTTTATGGATAAGTGATAGCTGTCTGTTTCTGTCCATTCTGTCCAGATCGCCAACTAGTTAATGTGGTTAATGTGGAGCTCCGGGAAGCTCTACGGATACGGAGGGAAAACATCTACAGTGCGACCGGCCAATAAGAAGTCACCACGAAATGAGAATCACACCAAAAGCCAAGAGGCTTGCTGCCATAGAAAATCACACTCAAGCTCTAGAAATACAATCTCTTATTGGAGCAATGTAAGGCCTATATCATCATTGAAGGATTGCTTGCTCCTCTATGGGTTGAGAAAATTCTACAATACTTAGGTTTATGAAAAGCTCTATCTGCTGTAAAGGTGCTGGCTGCACACACAAGGCTCAGTCTTCTCAGTTTTCATTTTTTATTCATATGATCAAACATTACCACCAAAGCCATTAGCTGAAACATTGGAACTAGTGTTGCAATGATGCTTGATATTAATCAAGTCTTTAAAAGAAGATACAGCATGGCCCAACAGCTCTACAGCTGATCTCTCCTTTTTGAGTGAGCATGACAATTTATAAGCGAATCAACTGTCAGTTTTTGCTTGATATCGGAGGTCTTGAAGTGTAAAAATGGTACATGAGTACATTACATAAGCAAAATGTTGTATGGATCATAGTGTTTCTCCATTCTTGATATACAAGACTGATGATCACAATGTAAGAGAAAATACGAAAAGAAAATACAGATACTCATTAATCCTGTATTTAATCTCATGTTCATAAGCATGAAAAAGCACAAAACAATAATTCAGGATCATAATTATTTTTTTCACTTTCACACGCAGGAGTCAGCCAACATAAATATGTTTCAAATGTTAATCATATTTTTTTTAATCAGTTATTCCATTATAATGGTAATTTCTTATTTTTCATCATTATCAGTGTCATTGATAGTTTATATTATAGGTTTACAGTTGAAGGATCATTCATCACTCAATAAAGACAGCAGGATTGTGAAAAATATAAAAGAAGAAGAAAAACAAAGACTCTCTCCCTTTTGTCTCCTCCATCACTGTAGTGTTTAAGAAGTCCTGTTTTCACCTGTTATCCCCACAACTTCACTGTGCTAATTAAACCCATTGCCCATACTCTCTTGTAGCAGCCTTTGTATGATAACTAGACAATAAAATACCTGTAATAACTTAACATCTCAAATAAAAAAAAAAAAAAGAAAGTCCAAATCAAACAGAGAATAAATTAAGAGGACTGTTCCCCAACGAAGACCCGCCTTCATCGTTGTTGTCTTGACATTACTTCTCGGTGAGTGACAGCTGAAGGATCCTCTCGAGCTCCTCCTCTTCCTCCTTCTGCTTCCTGTGACAAGAATCAGAAATAAAGCCGATTGGAGGAAGAATGTGAGTCATTTACCAATACACAGGTCTGATGTGACCATCTCTTGCGCTATAAACTATGATGAGCGCTTGCATAGAAACCTGGCTTTGGTGGAGTATATTATAGTCGGAGCCATCATTAACAGCTGATCAGTGTAAACAAACACGTGCGTGTCTGCCGTTGCTTAGCAACAAAAGCAGTAGTGATTTGTATTAATTTATATAAAAATAAAAAAAATTCCCCGTTCATTTTCAAAACTCGTGTTGGTACGCATATTCAAATGTAAATTCAACTTTTAAGTGGCAGCCCTTCCTCTGACTCACTCCGACCGAGTTGGCTCCGACATGGGGGTTTTGGGAAAGCTAAATCGGGCCTTCCTGAGCTTCTGTTTCTGTCCCTCCCACCTCACCTGTCTATCTCCTCCTGCTCCCGGCACGACAGCTCCATGGCGATACGCAGTTGCTCGTTGAAGCTGGTTGACGCGCCGAAGTGTCCCAGCAACCGCGGCTCTGCCACTGTGCTGTAGGAGGGCGGGGAATTGGCAGTGGGGTCCAATGGGGAGGCAGAGGAGGGCTGGCTGGGGTCGGCTGTGTCATCTCCCTCCCTACTAGCCAACGAGATGGACAGGGACTCCTGGATCGCCCTATCAGAGGCAGAATTAAAGAGTGGAACAAGAAAGAGACGATATGAACACTTGAACTGAAGTATCTTAAAAGGAACATTTCAGTGTTGGGCTGAATTACAACGTGATTGACTGTCGCTGTTCCCAAGAGAAGGTTGAAAGAAAGAGGCTAATCTGCCAATTCTCTCCGGAGATATTCAATTAAATGACTTCACGTGACAGGGTTTTCCCTGAATAAGGAAGACGAGTATGAGTAGGCATGAGCTAAACCTTGCGATGGTTTTACAATAACAACAATAAACGCTCTCATCTCAGCCTGTAAACTTAGGTCGATGTCCCATTTAGAGTGAATTTCAAACCACCCTCCCCTTTCCTAATGTAGTTTCAATAAATAATCTGGCATCTTGCATGAGAATACATCCTGCGAAGCCATGCTAAGATAAACTAAGCCATCTGGATGACAGCCTCAAGCTCTGCTAAGTGGGCTAAATGTTGTTTTACAGCGAAGCGTCCTGATGAAGGGGAACATCATTGAGTTTCAACGTTGGGACCTGATTATTCTAAAGAGCTAGGACAGTTAGGTGTGTATTAGTGAAGATTCAGCAGTTTGTTGCATAGCCAGAAACAAGAGAGAAGGGTTTACCCCACCCTCAAATCATGTCAGGTTGATGCAAGGACAATGGAGAATGAATTGGTAAAGGGTACATTTTCTGGTTCAGAACTGGAAGCACTGTAATAATATCAAGCTCATCTGGATGCAAGAGTGGAGAAAATCACTGGAGGATGGATGTCAATGCAGCGGCTACAGACTGAATATCAGTGTAATATAAAAGATGACAACCATGGCTCTCTGGTTTCTGTCTTTGAGACATGGAAGGTAGCATGACAGATAAAGATGTACATGATGTGTCCTAAGATATTAGGACTAGTCAGGCCAGCTCACCTCTCCAGCTGAGAGTCTTCCTCGTACAGTGGAGACTGAGGCACTGGGCGGCTGTTGGTCAGGGCCTCCCAGATGGTCACCTACAAAGCACACATACATTGTGTTACAACTGGCTTTACATGTGGAGGGTCCTTCAAAGAGAGCACTGAAGAGACACTTTGTTGCCTAGAGAAAACAAATTTTATCATGTGGAGGGACAAAGAAGAAAAACGGAATGACAGAGCCAGCAACAGTAAACATGTGGCCCCCATGAATGATGCAACCTCCCTCAAGGCCTATCAGTGACATATGTCACCTTGTTTTGACTTGTAATTGTAGCCCCCCACCCCCTTACACCAATCAGTGTAGTTTTTAAATGCCAGGGTGCAATAGTGATCTGCATCATTCTCCCAGGTTTTGTCAAAATCTAATCAGTAGTGTCTGAAATAGCACATGTGAGAGATGGAAAGGATCAAAGGATGAATGCAAGGATCATTTCATCGTGGGGGACAAAAAGAAGAAAAAAATAGAGGAAAGGAAAATTGAAACAAAATAGATTTAATTAATTTTAAAAATTGGCCAAAGTCAATTACATGATTTAGGTCTGGACAACAACAAAACAAGTTTCCTTGACAATTCTGCAGAAGTTGGCTGACTGTGGGACCTGCATTCTTTCAGGACCAAACAGGCAGGGTGGTACTATGAAGTGCTGGTCACATACCAGCCTAGGAGTTTAAATCTAGACTCAAACTGGTAACGAACAGGCCTCGCTCTGACCTGGTCGCTCTCTGTGCCAGCGTCCAACAGGCTCTGCTGGATGGCGAACTGCAGCAGGTTGTCATCCTCGTCCCTCATTGGCTCGCTGCGGCCTGGACCGAGCATGGTGTAGTCCGGGGGGGGCTCGAACACGGAGGGGTCCACCTCGCAGTGGAAGGGAGGGGCAGCCTGACCTGAGAGGAGAGGGGTTAGAGCTTTACTGTATCTGCAAGTTAAAGGTGCATCAAGTAAGATCTTCACTGCCCCATAGCACAATAATGACCATAATATATCTGTGGAGGTTTGACAGTTACGTTTATTTCGACGGTTATTTCACCAGGTGCTGAGATTTCTGGCTTCCAAAAACTCACTTTCCAGCCCATTCTCTGTTTTGGACCCCCCCCAAAACTCAAGCCACAAAAAGCAATTGACAAAGCAGTATCATTATTACAGTATTCTGCATCATGATATACTGGATCTCTGCTCTAATCAGCTACCTTACTTGTTCTACTGTGAAAATGTCCATTACAGGCTACCGTAAGCGGTGCCTGAGACCTGTTGATGTTGTTGGAATTCCTTGGTCACTGATAGAGGTCGATAAAAGTCAGAAATTAGTTAAAAGGATTCCTCCGGTGTTGGTGAAAGTTGGCCTCATTTTCCAGATTGGCCTCTCTCCCTCACGACATTGCTGTGGATGTTTATACGCCATTATCGCACAATTAGCTAAAATGAGACTGGTGTTCCCTACCTTGTAGATGCCATTCAATCCAATTCATGAGATCGCTTCAGAGATGTGTAGTAATGTAATCCAAAGAGGAGATTTATGGGTCAAAGATATAAGCATAAAATAGTAGTAAAAAAGCATACAATATACATTTTATTTGTGAATGAAAAGCAGTTCCTGACTGACAGCTTTTTCAAATCAATGCGCATGTTACTTTCTCTCAAAACTTTCACCTAGGAAGTTCCGCCTTGTGGAATAAGCTAGATTCATCATTCCACAATTCGTCCCACAAATTAGTTGGAGCAACTGATAATATCAAGCTACTTTGGTCTCCGCTACAACGCTGTTTTCAAAAGTTTCACCAACACCGGAGGAATCATTTAATGGCCCTTTAACAAGTTCATTACTAGAGTGTGTGTGTGTGTGTGTGTGCGTGTGTGGATAGTTACCACCCTCTGCAGAGCCCTCTGGTGTGTGAACGGTGACGGAGCTGACCGGCTCGTCGCAGCCACACAGGTTACTGAAGGTCACTCTGGCATTCAACACGTGGAACAGGGGAATCTCTGGAGGGCAGAGAGAGAATTCATTTACACAGGAGGCGTGGACTCAGTAGCAGCCAGGTAACACCTGCTTAATGCTTCATGCTTCATGCAGGTATGTAATTGTGGCCGGAACAACTAGAAGAACTGGTCGCATTTAAGAGAGGTGCGCACCACCTGAAATTTGAAACAAGGTGGACGGTACTGCAGTTTTATGTAAAAGCATTTGTGTCGAGGATTGGCTGAACAAAGTGGAAGCAGAACCACTGGCCGATTCCGGATAAAACATTGCATGCGCACAAAACCGCCCTGAAAAGTGAGTGCGCCACTCTTCACGCAGATTTTCGGATTTGTAAAACAAAACTTTGTGTGCGTACCGCTACGGAAACTTTGACCCATGCGTGCGCACATTTTGGAGACAGTGGGAAATGGCGACGTCGATGGCAAAGTAGTGAAATAAAGCAAAAATAGCCTTTACACTCAGTTCATTTCCAGGCCTACTCCACATCA
>OMLI01073407.1:0-13210 GCA_900302605.1 Rondeletia loricata | reverse complement strand
AATTACAGATTGACAAAGAAAGACTTAGAGAGAGAGAGAGAGAGAGAGAGAGAGAGAGAGAGAGAGAGAGAGAGAAGGAGGGAAGAGCGAGGATACCCATGTTGGTATTAGTGTTGTCTCTGTGTGACCTGAGCCTATCTATTTACCTATATCTGAATCTGTGTGGGCGGTACTGAAGGCTGTGTTGTCGTGCCATTTCCATGACGAGTCAAGCCTTGTGCCGTTTAATTACAGCAGCGGGCCTTCCTCGTCCCTGACCACGTTTCAGACACGTACAAACACACACACACATACACACACAGACACAGGTTGCCTTTGAGTAACCGATAGCATTTAACTGGAGGCAGTGGTCACAGACTGTAGAAACACACAGTGGTACCAGGGGATCCAGGCTCCCACCATTAGGGAATAGCCTATGCAGAAATACAGAAACATAAACCGACAGAATACAGGATGCAAATGGGCTTGTGTTGTTGTTCTGTTATTCCGTTGTTATTTCACAATCAGTCATTACTTTATCATATTTCAACTGTCTGATTAGATATGGCCAGGCTGTCTTGCTGAGGCATCTGTGCTCCATTTAGACTAAAGGAATCCAGTTTTTATTTGTTCTCTTTGGGTAATTGGGCCTACGAGGAATTGTCTTCTAATTGAATGAGATGCTGTGGTGAGAGTGTAAATCAGAGTGACACGGTACAAGCCCAATACACCGTTCTATTACACTACAAACGGCCTCTGGATTCAACTTATAGGATGTTTTCCTATAAATGTGTTCGACTACCTTTAGCATTTACAGTGGACAAGCCCAGGTATTGATCAAATGACCCATTAGCACTTTGAACCAGGCCTTTATTGGAAACACTTATAGTGGATTCCTTTAAAATGTTTTTAGAGGATGGATCCCTTGCACTATTGGTATGGGATAATGCACTCATAGTGATACAAGCTTCCATTAGGCCAAAGTCTGCAGTAATGCAAACATGGTTGACCCAGGATGGCCTTAATATGCGTACACAAATACTGTATTTTGTTCCAAGTGGATTTTGAGGATGGAAGCTTGAATATTTTTTTAAGTAATTTATTCACTTCAATGTCAAGCACAGGAGGGGGCAGGAATTTTGAGGAGTTTGTAACAATTGGGCTTTTCTTTCCCCAAATCTGCATAATTATCGAGGTTAATTCAACGCAGAGCTTGTGCGCCATTGTCTTTGAATGTGCCAGCCGCTGCTTAAATGAATAAATTAGTGACTAAACGAAGCTGACAGAGGAGCTCTGACTGAATGTCAGAGAAACTGGCTCCTTGGATAAGAAGAAGCAGCCAGGAAAGCCTTTACTTGATTTGTTAGAAACAACAGCCTTGCCATTTAAAAGCAGTCAAGCCTGAGTTTTCTCAGTGATACTATTTCTCTGGTATCTGTGTTACATGCTCAGTTATTCACAACCTAGAGGGAATACACACATCCGCCACTGTATGTGTATGTATGTGTGTGTTCAGGGAAATTATATACCAAAAAAGGACACAGGCTCAGGGCTAAATTAACTTAGATGACATCATAAGAAGAAAAATGATGAAATGTTCCGGGATGCATTGCAACACAGTGCTTGGTGGCTAACAACTGACCCAAATGGCTCTAGATTGAAGTATCAGAGTAGACCAAGGCAATCACACATCTCCAATTTAAAGTGATTATCCACCAATCAGTGCCCCATTGATCAGAGAATCCCTTGAATATAATGAACATAACTGAACATACTGTTTTATGTTACAGAAAAACTGCAAAACATATTGGATTTACTGGAAAAAGCTGATGCAAAGCTCTGCCTAATTTTTTTTACAGTGAGTACAGCTACATATTCAATCCACTGCAGTAATACCAACCAGCTGCACAGGCAGTAATCACATTTTACAATTGGTTTTACACACACAGTTACTTTCTTATTTCCCACAGTGACATCCTTTTTTCTGCCTGTCTAGAAGTAGGACGGGAGTTGGGTTAATGTACTTAAACATGTCCCTGCTTGGGCTTTTATGCTCGCAGTGCTGCTCTCATCTCTCCTGGCTCTTGACATGATAGATCTGTGTCCTTGACATGACTAATGACCAGGTGGCCATGTGAGGAGTGGAGACCTTGGAGAGCTTTTGTCAGGGAGGATAAGCCCCTCTGAGTGGTGCTGGGGGCCGGTGGGGACCAGGGCTGCAGGAGGAGACCTGAGTGCTCCCTGACTCCAGCATGTCCTTCTAGGCCCTGAAGTCACGTCTGGGGCAGGGTAGGAGCTAATACTCAGCCGACTGCGGTCTGGTCGGGTACCGCTGACCTGTCATGGCCCTTTCTGCTAGAGTGCTCAATTAGCCACTAAGAGCCCCACTGACAGACTACCAGTAAGTCCAACAGGAGTGCTGGTTCAACATGGGGGGGTAGGCCTACATCACACAACAAGCCCTGAGGACAGACAATCCAGAACAAGGGGAGCCTCTTCAACTCACCAACAACAAACAGCAAGACAAGAGAAGACAGGTACTAGTCACACAGAGGAAGCTAATCATTTAACTGTTCCGCTGGTTAAGTTGTTTGAACACTTCTCAGCTCTTGATTTGTTGACTCTCAGAGCAAGACCGTCTTAAAAGATCAGTGTTGTAGTCCAAGAGCGCTCCTGCCATCGTTGTATCAAGCTGTAGCAGAAGAACTCAGTCAAAAGATCAATCCACTAAAATTATTTTTGGAGTACTAAAATATTGGGGGCTAATATCCTTTCAATACTCTATTTTAGGGGGACAAATACTAAAATTGGAAGTTTCCTGCCTACTTATCTGTTCCGGGTGTAATGCTGCATTCCATTTGGCTGGGAAGTGGTAAGTGGGAGGTGGAAAGTGGTGGAGAATGACGTCACCCGCCAGGTAATCGCGTTCCAGTAGACACACGACACGAATACAACTCAGAAAACAAAGATGGACGCCTCCAGGAGAGCTGTTTACATAAGACAACAAAATAACTGTGGCCCAACTCTTTCAATGGCGTTGCCATGGCGCTTTTTAGTGTTAACCCACAACTGGTTTGACAGCAGTATTTTAGTGCGAAATATCTCCCACTTTAGCTGCTCCGTTATCAAATAGCTAGCTAGTTACTGTAGCATTAGCTAGCTTTCTTTGCCAAACCAGTAGATTACAACGCACTACGCGGTATATTGTGCATACAAAAGAGGCAGCGAACATGTCCTCGGATAACAGTTGTGGGATACTGTGTGTACGACTGATTTAATGAGACACAAATAAGACATAAATGCTAATAAAACAGTATTACTTAAGTTTCACTACTTGTCACACAGGGAGCCGCCATCTTGTTCACGACTTCCAGAGCTAACTGGGAGTACGGTCAAGTGGTACGAGTTCACGAGTTGAAAAAACAAGTCGTGAGGGGCGTTCCAGTTAAAACTCCCAGTAGTATCTCGTGAATCACGAGTTACGAGGCCAAATGGAACGCAGCATAAGTGCTGACAAGCTCATTCGATGTCACAGTAATCTCTGTATTCTGAGAAGTAGAAAAGTCCTGGCCTGGCCTGGAAGAATAGCCTGGATCAGCACTTTATATTGCATTTCCTCTCACTATGTAGTGATCACAATACCAGTTAAAGCCGCCCGCTCCTTTTCCTTCCAGTGTATACTCATTATAGAGTGGCGAGTCAAAAAGCCCCACACAGTGGTAGGCATCCTGATCCTGGTGTGCCTTTCACATGGTAAACAGTTTCAGATGGGCCCAGTATTGTGCCACTATAATACAGCATCTGCTTTATGGCATGGAAAAAATGCATTGTCACCGAGAGTCAGTGAAAGAGCCATTGAGGGACGGCCAGGGCTTCTCCAAAGTGCTGAGGCTTTGACCGTGACACAGGCTGGTGGGTGGTGGCCAAACGCCCCGAATACTACCCAGACACAGGGGCTGAGGTTGAGAAGAAGAAGGCCAAGCCAGAAAATATAGGGTCAGGTGGCAGAGGGCTAGCTTTATAGAGTAGCCAAGTGAGAGAGCACAAAACAGCTTTTTAAATGCCACTGGAAAATAATATCTAAAGTCTGCTGTACTGCACAAACTAATCCATATACCGCATAACTGAGTGAGACCAAAAGTCGCCAACGAGTCTCTGTAGTATCGAAGCAGGCAACGTAGTGAGTCAAAATGCTGCAGTGTGCACTGGAGCTTGGCCAGGTGGGAATGAGACACTATGCACAGACACTATGCAGACAGAGACAGAGAGATAGAGAGATGCCCCTTATCCCTTAACTGTCCATTAAACATTTAGAGTGCACTCGGCACAGCTGAGAGCTGCTACTGTGTGAGTCTTTGTAGGGGAACTTCTCAGTGTCAGAGAAGTCTTCATTTGTGTCATAACCACCAACAGTACCGTAAATCATCCAGCACACCGCAATATTTTGGAAAATGTTTCGCTGCATTTTTTATCGCTTTTTCTTTGAAACGGTTTAGTTTTGAGTGGGGGATGAGCTGGAAGAGATGAAGAGTGAAGCAGAATGATATCATGGCAGAAGCCACTTAAAGCAGTTTACTGGCATAGCCATGGTCAGAGTGGTGAGGCTAATTATAGTGATCCATGTTTAAAGCTGAGCAGATGACTAACAGAGTTTGACTGCCCCATTGGGCTACTTACAATCATCCAATCGGTTCAATGAGAATATGAGAGCCAATGCAATGATGGAATATAGCACTACACTACCACACACACACACACACACACACAGAAATGTTTTTTTCCCATTACATTGCAAACATTGAGACCATCTAGGTCTGCCTCATATTCAAGAATGCAAATCTCAAATGAAATATCCATGGTAAACGGAAAATGAACAATCTAACACAGTTTTTCCTGCCCTATTACCATATCAAGCACATGCCTCAGTGGCTGCTAATTTTAGCATTACAAAACAGAGATATGTTGAGGTTGCTCCAGTTTGAATTCACAGAGGCCCAACAGTGAATGAAGGGGGTTAGGCATGCAATTGTCCAATGTTATGTAAAAGAGGCACTTTTAGACCATTTTACCATGTCTGATGAGAAAAAAGAAGTGGCATGTCAATCAAACTGAAGGGCTATGGCGAGGTGTCCCGGGTGGCTTCTCTGTGGCCACCTACTCCATTATGCTTCGATTCCACACAATATGAGTCAGAGGAATAAAAAAAGATGGTTTCACAAGATATTGTGGGTAAAAATAGATCTCCGTCATTGTGGCGCATTAGATCATTCTTTAAACCAGCCATTTGGAAGGAATTAATTCAGCAGGGCTGTCCTGGGCTGGTCCTGCCACTGCTGTCAAAGCACTGGTTCCACTACAAATTCATATCCAAAATCCCATTTCTGCTTTTGTTTTGAGGCCAAAAGAGCATTTTTAACACTTATTTTGGTTGCATTTGACGCTAGACTGGGACAAACAACTCACAAACAATAGAATCCCATGAGAAGACAAGAAAAGATGACATGCCCTTCTAACTTTTTAACTTTTGTGGTGAGCCAGAAAAGAAGCTATTGTCTCAGTAAAGCCTCCCATATAATGATAATGGAATATCAGATCCCACATGGGTACGGGTCAATGATACCTTGGAGACATGAGAAAGGGCAGCAGGGAAGATGGGAGTTAGGAAGACGACACATGGGAGGAGGACATAGCCTTAGGCCCCCAACAGGTGCATTGTTTCCAGCATCAAAAGAAGACCGCCATATTTCAGACTTGGCTGCATGGTGCGTCCTGGTGAGACGGAGAACACGTCCTGGTCACTGCCTCTTCCCTCTCTCTCACCCCATCCTGACCCCTCATCCTTCTCACCCCTTCCTCCCTTCATCCCTACCTCCTTTAGACAAACGTAAGACCCTAACCTGATCAATAGGAGTCTCCTGTTGTGTGTTATTCACTTCAGAAATGGACCGTTAAAACATAATGACCATAGTAAACACGTACTTTCACTCACTGGACTCTCAAATAACGGAGTGAGTGAAAAGGTCTGTAAAATTCATAGGGTATAGCCAACCCACATTGTAAAGTTGTTGACAAAAGGAAAGACATTTTGCTGGGTTTTATTCTCAATAGGCAGATTTGAGGATTGGGGGGGTGTGTGTGTTAACGGCCCTGCAGAAGCAGCTTTCTACTCTCTACTCTCTACTCTCTCTCTCTACTCCGTGTGTCTCTTCTACCCATAGAGACACATTTCTAATTTGGATGAAACTCTGCGTGAAATCAGTTTCTCTATCATTATCTCCCAAAAACACGCTGATGTTAGCTATATGCATTGTTTCCTGCTGTGGTGTTAAATAAACATTAACATAGACGACACTTTGGTAAATCTGTGACTAACGTTTGATTTGAACGTAATTCACCTGATATGTTTGACTGCTGCCAGCCAGGATGATGTGACTGACATGCTGCTGATCCTGTGGTGACGTCAGCCATCCCTGTCATTGGGAAGCACGGGCTGGTAGATCCAGTTTGCATGGACCGTACTGTTGCGTTTAGTCAGCCCCCCCTAGTCAGCCCTAGCCTCAGATTATGGGAGTCTAGTTATCACTCTCTCCCAGGGTTGGGTTTTGGGTGTAGGGCCTGGGTAATCCTGGGGAGTTTGACTTGGGGGCGCCTAACACTTAATTGGATTTCTTTCATTGCGGAAGAGCGTGGAGAATCCAATCAGTCCGGCCTCCATGTAGTTCCCCTATTCTAGTCTGATTAGGTGCTATATCACTGAGCAACGCCTACGTTTAAGGCAATGTTGGAAACAGGGAAAATCATAAATTCATAAAATATGCATGCATATAATGAATGCTGCTTGTTACTACTTTGCCTAAGGCTTTAGTCCTGAGTAAGACAGTGTAAACATTTAGGATCCCAGAATCATAATAACCTATTGCAGACCCAGATGACTGTAGGCAATAGGGGCAAGTGGAAACAGTCCCCATTTTTGGGTAACCACAAGTGAAATCAGAGAGCTGTATGTGACCCAAATACATCCAATGAGTAGTATTACAGAGGGACAATACAGCGAGTCTGGTTACAGAAGGGTGTGTACCATGTCCCTTTCACCGACCCGTTGAAAGGAGATCAGACACTTCAGTCAGGAAATATGGTAACACTTCCTTTCCTTGTGACCTGTCACTGCTCCAGAACAGCAGCTGGATCATGTAGAGTAAATATTAGCAGAGGTTCAACCTTCATGGTGTGGATGAAACAAAATAAAGTTACGTAATGCATGTTCCACTGCAGTGACACTCCCTAGGCCCGTCGTATGGCCTTCCAGTAGCACGGTTCCCTGCATAGATGAAAAAGCAAATTTTCCCTTTATTCTAGCACCTACAGTCAGGGAGATAGAGAGAGAGAGAGAGAGAAAGAGCGAGGTGGGGGGAGAAAGAGAAAGAGTCAGAGAAACAGAGAGAAGCAGAGACAGAGAGAGAAAAAGAGACACAGTGGCGAGAGATCAGTTTATAATCGGCTCTCAGGGCGGCGACTGCTCCTTTATTTAAAGCGCTTGTCTATAAGCTGGGATTCTAGAACAGGTTTTATAATTCCATAAGCGCAGCACACATTATGCCCTCAAAGGATTGCATCTCCTATTTCTTTCAATCATTGCCATTCAATCATGTACACTGAAAACTGTAACTGAGATAGTTATTTTAACAAATACGTAAAAGCATCAGATGTATACTGAGGTATAGCTTAAATAAAATACCTACAGTAAGCCAGGGATGAGCACAGCAGCACACTGCAGCCCTTCAATGCATCAACAATTTCATCTATTATTCCACACCAAGCATATTTCATGAAAGCACTGTTGAACGTCTAAAGAGTGCCCTTTGACTCCGAGCTGACTCCTCTACATACCCCTAAATGTCAACTACAATCGAGATGCTGACTTCAAAACCAGGCGCTCTATGAATTCCACCTCAGTGACACATCACAAGTGACCAATGACTGTGTCCTATTTTTCTCCCACAGGATCTGTGGAGGCGTGCTCTCTGTCACGCAGCGACCCCTTTGAGTAACATGTCCACCATGGCTCTGCTCCAAAAGAGATGTGGTCGTTGTGCCTTGAGCCCCGAGAGGCTCCAAACCAGCCAACCTTGAAGACCCGATCATTAGGTCTGCTTCAATCTGGACTCCTTTCAACCTCTGCCAGCACAGTACCGACTAAAACCAGTATGAGGGATGCCATTCATGTAAGATCCAAATATCGCACTGGTATGGTTGACGCACAGGAAGAAGACCATTTCTGTAAATGTTCAACCACATAAGACTATTGAGAATAGCTTCAGACTGTCATAAGAGCCAAGAATATCCTTCAGCTCAGTGTCATTTCTGGTTCCTTTCTTTGACTGGAGACTCTGCATCTAGCTCTAAACAACAGCGTGGGGCTGGGGCTGTAAACTAGGGCACACTGACAAAAACACATTGATATTTCCACATAGACAGAGAGACAAACACAGAGCTAGACAGGCCTGTGGTGGCCCAGATAGCTGTCAGCCACACTGAGCGTTTGATTGGGTTATCAGGCCAGCCAGCCTCTGAGGAGGCCCGGATAAATGAAGTCGCCATTCGTCCGTCCTCCCGTCCTCACGACCAGGGTGCAGGGAATTATCTTAGTGACAATGACATTCTTTCAGCTACCGAAGAACCCCAGAGAAGCTGAGAAGCAAGCGAAGGACCGACCTAGAGGAGATTATACTGATTGCTATTCCATTGCTAGTGTTTGATCCTAAATTGCTCTGGCACAGGGCCTGAGCACAGACAACTCTTCACGGCCGTTATCCTTGGGTTTTTCAAATTCACGGTCTATTTTTTATCACGGTAAGTGACAACATTTGTGCCTGATAAAACAGGGCTCACAAAAAATGCCCAAATGTGTTTGGTAATATGCATTGTTGGTAATTCTAGAGAAAGGATGCCCAGTTAAACATGGTCCGTATCTAATGTTTCTCATTTCAAATACAAATTAATTAGTGCCATTATCAAGTCTGTTTGAATCCAAATGAATCTATTCATTGTATAAATTCAGATTCAGATAAATTCTACTAGCCTCAGAGGAAGAATACTGAATCAACATAAATAAGGCTGTAAACAACCCCTTCAGATTAGGGGAAAAAGCAACATTGTTAGTGTGGCTTCTGACTTTCTCCCCTTTCCCAATGCTAACTAGAGACCTCAGAAGCAGGCAGCATGATCAGCCTGGAAAAGAAGAATGTGCCCTAGCTGGCAGAGTGAATCAGTCTGCTGGCAAACATGTCTAATGCTCATTGTTCTGATACAGGAAACTATTGGCCCATTTGAACATCTTTCAACATGTGATCTGTGGATGGCTCAGCTGATTGGTGTTGGGGAAGGAAAGGGGATTGGTTTGAAAGTACCACATTTTAGGATTGTAATGTTTTTCTGACCTCAATCTTCCCTAATCATTGTGAAGCCTAGGAAAAGATTGTCTGGGTATAGATTATGCTTTTACACATGGCACTAGGACAGTAGAAAAAACACAGCCAAAGTCAGTATTGTACTTTGGGCTTTTGATATCTCAAAGGAAATGCACATTTATCTTGTGCTGAATGGAGGAATCTCAGATATACACTCGGATTTATTTACCATCCCGTTTCTTTGTCTCCCTCTGGATAATTTTTCTCCAGGATTCCTGGTGGGTTTAAGGGATGGAAAAGAGGGGAAGAAAAGCACATTGGTCTCAGCGCCACAGAAACAGCATCTAGAGCCAAGCTGTCATCTCACTTGGATTAAGGCCCCTCAGTGGTGGCTGCTGAGCTCCTAACACGCTCTCTTACCCTGGGCTGGGGTCTGGGAGGGGGTAGAGGGTGGAGCACAGGGTAGGGGCATTGGAAGGCCTGGCCTAAATAAGACCTCGGGGTCACCGGGCCTCCTGAACCATGGCAAAGCCACTTTGTGTTTCTGTGTCACCTTTATTCATGAGCTGACAGCTAAGTGTCCCCCTCCCTCCTGTTGATTCAATCACTGTTGCATCATGTGCTAGGGGGACCAAGATAATCTACGCCTCCAGCATAGGAGTGTGGAGGCTGGTGGTGGATTTAACTTGCTCTTTCTTGGCAGGGCCCCTTCTTTAAATCTACAATGTGATAGGCAGAGTAAGAGCTGTGGTGATGTATTTGCTGAGCTATTAGACAACACAAGTGGGCTGCACCACCGTGCCAACAGAGAGGGGGGGATGGGCTGCCGAGTTCTTCTTAAGCCTTATGCAAATAGGAGGAAGAAGGAGGCATGAGAACAGACTAGGGAAGCATTCAAGTGCACAATCTTCCCAAAACCCCTGTCGTACACCATACACCCTGCTGATGGAGCAATGCCCATCTCCTGTTGCTCTCTGGACAGGGAGGAAAGCAGCAGTCCTTGTTATGGGGTGCCACTGGGCCACCAGCTACCTCTCCAACATCTGCTGCCCATCCCAAGTTGGCCAGGGCTTGAACAGGCCTGAGGCTGCCGGTAGCACGGACTGCCTCTCCAATCCTCTTCAGCAGGAACTACTGTGTGTTCAAACAGGGGCTCCAGCACCCAAGCTGCTCTTGTGGGTCTCCTCAGGCCTAACCCTGCAGCACCCCCCTACGCCACAAGAAAGAGGCGAGAACAACAGCCCAGCCAGTAGGGACAGAGAAAACAGAGCCCCTTTGTTCCCCCTGGCCCTTCTCAGCGTCCATTGAGGTACATGATTAACCCCTCCTCCTTCCCGCCACCCCAAAGCTTCAAAACCCCTCCCACTTTCCCTTTCCCTCCCTCCCCTTCTGCTACTGGGTGGCAAAACAGCAAAGCAGAATACAGAATCATATAAGCACACATCTCATCTCAATGTCACATCTTCATTTGTTCATATCAAGATCCTAATCTCAAGCTCGACTGGGAGGGAGATCAAGTGGTTTACGCAGAATCAAAGCTGGTTAACCTGCCAGGCGCTCTATTGGGGGCAGAGAGGGAACATAAAACCCACAACATTACATTCCATTATCCTTGCCTCCCACTTCAAAAGAGGCTCATCGCTGTCGTTCCCTGGCAGTTTGAACAGAAAAGAGCATCTCTCAGGCTTTGTTCTCACTAAGGGGTGGAATAACCTGACATGGGTGATAATAGCGTTCCCCGGGTAACCTTGAGTGATTGGGCCCGACGACTGTCGTGGTGTACTGCTCTAACTCTGGTAATGAGTCGGTCACAGCGGGCCGTCCAGGGACATCCACACTGAACGCTGCTCCTCCACCATCTGTCCTAGCAACCACACCACCTACCTACCGCCTGAGAAACACCTGTCTACATAATGTAACAGCCCAGCTCCTTATCTCATAGAAGCCTGTGTCTGTGATGGAAACTGTAATGAACACAGCTCGGGGTATAATGCACCTTCCATAGCTGAAGCAATCCAGCGTAAATTAATGAAGTCGTATTGTTGCGGGAGCTACAAAAATAACTGGCAAAGTAACAGAACCGCTTCCTATCTAATGGCTCGGGCAGTCAACTTGAGTCCAGCTGTGAGAAATGTATAGATCACCACATTTTTCGTAGGCGTCAGTCTCCATCCTGATAATTTAATACAAGTCCAGGATGTAAACATCAACAGTTGCAGCTGTGTGGACTGGACTCACAGGAACGTGTCAATCCCCATTAGGGCTTCTGCCTAACCAAGTGTGAAACTCTAATTGCAGCTTGCAACCACTCAGGCCTCACTCACCAAACGGGAGAGACAGAGAGAGAGAAAGTGAAACGCGTGTACCTGCACATGCATGTCTTTCTGTGCATGTATCCCTGCATACATTTGTCCAAATTGCAACCAAACCCAGTGTTCAGGCAGCCGTGAAGCGGGGGGACACCGTTCCCTCTGTGGTCCTCTAATGAGGCACTCATCAGCCCCAAAATGAGATGAACACGCTTGTGACAGAGGATCCAGCAGTGTCAACGTGCTGTGCTGCTGTGTTTGACTGGCCCACCGGGAACAAACACCCAGACCGCGGTGACACTAATGGATAGGCATGGGCCTCCATTAGTCCCCAGAGATTTACCCCCGTCACAGCAGAACAGCACAGCACCTCTATTCACAGTTGCTGCTGTATCGTCTCCATTCAAAGCAGGCACGCGTGTTTCCAGAACACAATTCAACCGGCGTGACCCATAATGGCATGTTACTGAATAGTGCGTATCCTTATTTAGCATAAGATAGAAATTGCTGCTAAAGGAGTAACACACACTGCTGACAAAGTGCTGTGATGCAGCACTTTGTGAAAACGTTGGGTCTTTCAATGCCATGTGATAGAGAGGAGAAGTGAATCACTGCCGGTTATTTCGACTTTAACTGCACATTTTTACCATTCGGCATCTTTGAATACACTGAAAGGAAGCTCCTAATACACAAATGAAGTGCAACCTTGGAGAAATGAATCAACCAATGAACCTGTCTCAGGGTCAGATCTATTCGTGACTGACACAGACCGATTCGTTGAATGTATGAGACACATTGTCCCGTCCACCGGCTGGGGGAGGTCACAACGCCACTGAAGACGCTCACAGAAGGAGCGCTGATCACTTCTCACAGAATAGTCTGCGTGTTTCTGCGGCCCACAGAGTGAAATAAGTGACATTTTCCTTCCAACACCCAGGCCTTTCCCATAGCCCCCGGACCGGAGCTGCCCGCCGCTGGTTTTAGGTCAGCGGTGTGACTGACCGGTGCTCTCACAATAACACCAGCCAACGTGTGTCATGATAATCCCTTAGTTATGCAAATCTCCCCGGCTATAGTGGCATTTGTGCTGAGGGTGAAAGTAAAGATGGCAGCACAATGTAGGTCACTAACGTGTCCCTATTCCTCCCCGCTGGTCAAATGAGCTTGAAATGTCCAGTCACCAGAGCTACAGAGGCAGTAGCTGGCTCTCTTGGTCCAAGCAACGTCCTGACTAACTATCTCCATGGTCAAACTATGGCTAAAGTGACCGCAGTAGGGGGATATGCCTGCATAATGTGGTATCACACATTTTGCCGCCTATTTCTGAATTAATAACAGGGGGATATTGTTGTCTACTTGAGCAGATTAACAACAGTCTGCTTAGAGTGAATAAACATTACTAGAAAGTGTGTCAGCCCTTTCAGAGAGCAGTAGGAACAAGGGCTTCAGACAATAAAGCAGAGGTCATTAGCATTGTATTAATTGGGCTATCTGAGCAGGGAGCGAAAGTGTGCG
>OMLI01073405.1:0-10825 GCA_900302605.1 Rondeletia loricata | reverse complement strand
ATGTATGTTGGTCTATCACAGGGATGGGCAAATATGTGCCATGGAGGGCAGAGAGTCTGCGGGTTTTCATTCCAACCAAAGACAACACCAGGTGATTTCACTGATTAGTTCCTCCTCTGGTTGAAGGTGTGCTAATCAGTGAAATCACCTGGGCCCAGTATTTCAAAATATTTAATCTAGATCAGAATGATCCAGATTTTGTAATCCCTTTTTTTGCTATCCCAGATAAAATTGATCTTGTAGGTTTTGTCCTGGTTTTTCAAAGAATTGTCAGATAGGCTCATTCTGATCCAGATACCACAAGATCAGGATTACAGAATCTAGATTTGCAGTCTTTGGATAGGCCTCCATCTGTTGGTCAAAGTAGTCCAACATTTCATTAACACAGACATGTGAAAATGTTGGGAAGTGTAAATCAGTTTGCATATTATTCATATTCACTTATCTGCATTAGTACACAATACATAGGCCAGAATTGCATACTTTGCTGGGGCTGGTTATAACCAGCTCTCTGGTCTAACTATTGCTGTATTTATTATTGTTGTTTTGTTTCTTTCCTCTGTGAAGCACTTTGGGTTTCCTCCTCTCTGGTTGAAGGTGTGCTAATCGGTGAAATCACCTGGTGTATGCTTTGGTTGGAACAAAAACCTGCATACTCTCGGCCCCCATGGGACATAGTTGAATAGCCCTGGCGTAGGACGACGTCCTTTACGGTCACCATTTGTGGGTTAGCATATGATTCTTTTTACATCTGAACTGGGCTTCTGTATGTAAACTTGCCCTGGATTATGGCACTAGTGATGGTTACGTGACATCCTATGTATTGGTAATATTAATCCAGATTTTGGAACAGTCAAATGATCTTTTTATGTAGAATATGAGTGGTAAAACCTCTGCATACATCTCAATACAATAACAATTTGCACAATATGATGCAAGTGATGACGAGAGATGAACAATAGCATTGTATAGATACAGTGGAACTTACACTCCTTGATGAAGAGATACGTTAGTGTTAACATGACGGTATGGCCACTATACAGATAATCTCCACACATGGTGTGAGAGCCTGTGATGGATAGGCCCCCACCAGCAATCATCTTCATTATTCTCCTCATCTGTGCCTCCCAGTTCCCAAGGAGCTGCAAGAAACATATGAGAGAGAGAGAGAGAGAGAGAGAGAGAGAGAGAGAGGGAATAAGTTTGCAGCCCAAATGGCTAAAACCTGCTAGCTCACACTTTTGCTACAAGTGTTGCGGAGCACTTGTTGCAAAAGTTATTTGTAGACCTGTGGCAAGGGTTTCCGTTAGACATGGCCGGTAAGATTTCAAGTAGAACATTTACCGGACACGTTTTAAATAGGCTACAATAAACCAAATGCAATGAGCCAACAAATGCATTTTATTAATAGTCGAGCCAACAGAAAGGAAACTTTATTTCTTGCGGGCGTTTTGGTTGTCAGAGATCTGGTGGAAGAGTCTTGCTGCCTGCCGCAGCTTGTACTTCAGAGTTTGACAGTCGTAATTACAACTAATTGTGTATTCAAGTACTTTTTAATGAGAAATAACAAAACGGACCCTGACAGAAAAGTAGCTGTTTTTGCTGACTATTTTAGAAACCAAGTGGTACAGAGCTTTGTGCTGTCACGGCAGAATGAAGAAGAGAATATTCACATTCGTTTTATAACTGATATTTTAATACGTTTATTGGCTAAAAGTTGTTGTATATGCGTGACACCTAAATGTTCAACAAAGAGTTAGAATGTCACATCTTCGCATCTTGGTTACCATGTAAAATTAGACTTTCCCATTTGTATTTAACACTTTATTGGGTTGTTCAAGCTTGCACTATCCGTAATTACAATATTTCCGACAGCATTTGAAGGCAGCGTCAGCTTTCTACAGTTGTGACTGTGTGGCGATGTAGACCAAGTGGGGAAAATCTAGGAGATAATGAGGTAAACATTGGACTTTTGAACTTGAACACTTGGATTATGCTGTTTGGAGTAATCTTATGGTAATTGTTTGTCCTTTTTGGAGCAATTTTTATACCGTTTTATACCGGCATAAAGCCAAAAGCCGAAAATATAAATTATGTGAAGAGTGGAGGAAGACATTTGAAATACGGCACGCCTGCGTTTCTCGTAACTAGGGGCAACCGTGGCAGACATAATAGAGGGCGGGCTACTAGTAGGGAGAGAGGAAGCGCTTGCACAGGAGGACCGCTGAATATGAATATGCTCGTCTCTTACTATTTCCTGTGTTTGATTTGGTTTGTGGTTGTTATTTTCAGTGTTGTGTGTATGGAATACGAAACAAATCGCGTCCCATATTGATTCAAAATGCAATTACGGGACGATTCTGTATTTTGGTGGCAACCAATACTACTGACCCACCTCACGACAGAGGAGAAAAGCAGGAGAAAAGCCCGACCTGACCCGGTAGGCCTATTTGTTCTGTGTAAAGTATGCCGGAGAAATGCCTGTGCAAATGCCATGGTAACCGTGGTGCCAGCAACACGTTTTATGACACGTGATATCATTAAATTAGATTGATTGCTTTATTTGTCATATTTTCCACCAGACATTTTGACCGACGAGATTTATTTGTCGGACAACTGCATGTTTTACTGGCCAAAAGCTGGCATATAGCTAACGGAAACCCTGCCTGTGGCTTCAAGACACTGCAAGGTGAGGGCTGGGGTGGGGAGTGGGGGGTTGAGAGCTGTTTAAAGCAACTTTTTGTTTTCTTGTTTTTTTTGTTCCTGGCGCTCTAAACTTCTTCCACCAACATACACCATGGTGGGCGGTAAGGTAGAAGACTGGGGGAATACAGGAATAATTCTTCAATAAATGCAAGGGGAAAAAATACATTTGAGTAAAAGTTTGCAGCCTCTATTCCGTTCATTCAAATATTGACTTGCATATTTGTAAATCATTTCTGTGAATTCAAATTTAGGACAAGTGTGTGAATATTTTTCTATGAATGTAAATTTCAACATCAAATTCTCAGGTGTTTTGCTACAAATAATACCATCATAGATTAGCCCTATTTAACCAAAAGGGATGTGAACATTTTAATTCTGCTTACTGACAGAAGGGTTACAGAGCAGCATAGCTCTAGTATAACAATAGGAACTAAAAAGCTTAGCAATTCTCTCAACCACTCCAAGCCTCATTCACTCACACATACAAAAAATGGACACACAAATTTTATCTTATGATCAATGGTCAGTGAAGAGCACTCGAGTGCTTTCAGCCAACAAAAGAGAATGAGAACTCATTTAGTTGAGTTTGCCCATTCAGTAGGTTTGTGCCAAAAGCAGCCAATATATCATTACTACAAGACAAATAACAACTGCATTAATGGGTATAAAGGCAGGGGGTTTCATGCCCAACCAACTTACAATGGTGAGAGAGATAAGTATGTCCATTATACCTTTGGAGAGCATTTGAAGTGCATCCCAGGAACGGGCAGAGTGGTGATGTACATTGTAACACACCGGTACAAGTAGAGTGTGCCCACGATGAAGAAGAACCGCCTGCCTATAATTGACCTGGAAAGAAAAATATCAGAAGGAAAATGAATTAAATTTTAGTTATTATCAAGAGTGATTCCACAGTAGGAATTCAGGTTGTACGTAAAATAAACAAAACACATTTAGTTAAGCAAACTTTAACCACACTAAACCACAAGAGGTTAACTGTACCTGTATTTGAGTAGAGCCCACTGTATCAACCAGAGCCCCACCAGAAGCATGCCGTTTATCTCACAGATGGAGAAAGCCCACTCTACCCTTTCAAACAGGTCAAAGAACTTATCAGGCAGCGGTGGGGTGTGCTCCTTGGTCGGTACTCTCTCATGGACCACCGAAATGACGACGGTGGTGGTGACAAAGCACACCACCGCATAGATGAATGCTATGCCTGTCTTCCCCCACTCAGCAGGGAACGGCGAGCGTGCAGCCTCCATCGTGGGGATGGGGATGTGAACCATCTCCTTCCGGAAGTTGCTCATCCCCAAGGACCCGTTCCTCTGGGGTTTGCTTATCCCGTTGGGCAGCCCGCCAGCATGCCCATTGGCATGACCGTTTTTGTGAGCCTCGATGTGGGTCTCTATCCGCAGCGTCTCAAGCCGCTCCAACAGCTGCTGCCCACCGTCAGACGAAACCAGCGAGAGGGGCGGCGTCTGGAAATCCACCTCGGTGAGCCGGAGCAGGGCGGCGCCATCCATTTGTTGGAGGGCATCGCCGTACTCCTGCATCCCCTCTTCGCTCAACCATTGGGAGACGTCCTCTGCTGACCATGCCCCCACCTTCTTCATCTTGGCCAGTGGGGAACGTGGAAGGTTAGGGGTGTCCTCGGACAAGAGGGGAAGGTGCACAGGAGGCTTGGCTGTCTATGCGGCAGTGGCGAGTCCTCTCCAGGTGTGGCACATGGTGTTTCTGGAGCATTGAATGGGGGTGCCCAGAGGGACCCCAGTCTCCTCTTGGAGTGATGGGGTAAGAAAGCAACAGGCAGCAGGGTCACAGTTAGGGCAGGTAGCTAGCAGTGAACTGCAATAGCCTCCTTTGGCCTCCTTCACCTCATTGGCATTCCCTGTACACCTCACTCCTGTTAGAGGGGGAAAAAATGATATGATTAAAAATGCGATGATGGCTACATTTTCACTTCCACAACTGTACTGGGTGTAGTCCTGGACCGGATGCCTGCCCAGAGCTGGAAGCTAGAATGTGTATTCTGTGACTGAATAATAAAACAGCTTGCTTGGTTGTTTCTAAACTATTGAAAATCACCATTGAACCCACTTAAGCTCCATTTCGCAGAAATGAAACATTGCATGAATTATTCACACCATTCAAAAGCTTTTAAAACAATAATAGAAACAATATGAGCACTAAATTGACCAGCAGGTTTCCCCTCTTTGATCCTTGCTGCAGGGAAACCTTTCAGAGATCAGCAATAAATAACATCCTGTGTGGATTAGCTCTTTTATACACAGACCCAAAGACAAATTTTTGGTGGAATGTGAGAACCCACTTTCACATAAAACCACAGAATGAAGCGCCCCCCTCCCCCCCAAAAAGGCGCCACTTTACCTCTTCTCCATTTAAATACTGTCAACAGGCTTGAGTACTATTCTGCAGTGGTTTTGAACTAGAAACCCAACTGGGGTTCTAGTTCAAAACCACTATTAATCACACAACATAGGTGAACTGATGGCAAGGGAAAGTGATGGATGGGAGGATGAAACAACATGTACAGTTTGGCAGAGTGATTAATCATTAATTTTGGTAAGCAGAACAGACAGGGCCAAACAGAGATAAATCTTAATTTCTACAGTTTGATGGAGTTGTTGACTGCCAAGTTACTCCTCAAAACTTAACTGACCATGTAATTCAGGTTACTACACCAATTCATCACTCAAGACAAACAGAAAAGAAAACGTATGAACTGAGCTCCTCCAAATCTGTGTATAATTTTAAATCAAGCAGATAAATATTAGCCTAGCAGTAATTTCAACACTCCCACTTTGTTGTGATGTCTGGTTTCCAAACGCTATACCCTTACTCTTAGGATAGCGTGTACTTCTCATCCAGTTTTCAGGCAATAGCCAAAGCTTAGCATTAACAGGGAGATGAAATCACCCACATCTGCTACATATCCTGGGTTTGTTTATAGAGCACGCTGTCAGGGATGGACACATGGTGGCTCCGCTAGCGTTCGGGGGAGTGCTAGGTTCAGCTGGAGGCCAAGCCCTGATCTACTGGATACGAGTGGATAGGAGGAAAGAGGGATGATGGGAGGGAAAGAGAGTGTGAGGAGGAACTCATAAATCAGCCTGAAGGTCAATGCCGCGCACTGCACAGCCCCACCCCTGTCAAGAGGGCAATCAGCCAGCAGCACAGCCTAGCCCAGCCAGCACAGCTCAGCTCAGGCCAGCAGCAGCTAAACACACTGGCTAGCTGGCTGGTTGGCAGGGCAACAAACCCCACATCACTACCTCATCCCACCTCAGCTCAGATCAGAGCCCTGTTCATCTAGGCCTGCAGAACAAGGCCAACCTAATGGGGTTTAAGCTAGACAATCTAACTCTCTGAGAACACCTGGCATCTGATTTATTCCTGCTGAGGTCTGGAGAACAATTTGACCCAATAACCCCATGATTCTAATGTTAGATACAAACACTCAAGAGCGGGTGAAAAAATAAACATATGGATTGCATACAAAGAGCACCGCAAGAGACCTTATTGCGACAGCTTTGCTATGTGAGGCCCCAGCTGCATACTTCTGCATAGTGTGAAGAGTGCCAAGGAAAGCACTATTTAGTAGAGATAAAGAGAAAGAAAGAGACAGAGAGCACAGACATTCATCTGTTAACAGTGTACAATTGAGACAGATCAGAGATTAGCTGTCACTGAGTCAGCTGTGTGCTGAGGACCTTTGCTCTATGAATCAGCTTACAGTCTACCCAGTGTAGAAATAACCTCACACAAATAAACTCAGCTGGCAAGGGGAAAAACAAACCAGTCCTTTATTTAGCCTAACCTCTATTTACCCAGGTGAGCCACCAGGAATCCCAATATGAAGAAGGCCTAGAGCTTGGAGTGCAGATGTACAGATGCAACAATAAATGAGTTTTAATTTGCCTTAACTTAAACCTACATGAACACAAAAATCCCACTAATAACATGAGGTTGGCCTATCTGCACGCAGCATACATATCTTTGTTCATGCTAAGGTTAACCCACCCTTGATGACTAAGTAACAAGTTTTGGTTAAATGTTGCTGCCTCATGCAAAGCACACAGAAATCAGATTAAGCAAGGCCTGGGCGCAATACTACTCTGGTGCAAAGAACTACAGAAACAAAGAGGGGAGTCTAGACATGATGCAGCCTTATGCTCTTGTAAGTTTTATACAAGATAAAGATAAAAGAAAATCACAGAGCTCCTCCCTGAAAAAATGATTTTGGCCTGGATGGCATTTTCATTTCCCTTTAGAGCCTATAGAAACATGACACCACCACAGCACCCATAGGAACTGTCAAACTGTCAAGACGATAGTGTTATGTATTGCAACAGAGTGTTTTTTCAGTTGCGAGGTGTGTGTTTACTGAGCCAAGAGTATTGTCAATGTATACCAGCTCCCAGTTACTGGACTGACTTAATTCCTTTAGCTGCGTATATTTAATGTGTTAAATGCGCACGCACGCACAATGTCCTGAAGAAAGACTTTCTGGAGATGCCACAATTAGATAAGTAAATAAAAATGTCACCCTAGGTGCTGTCAGTGTCCATAATGCCACTTTCCATTGTGGAACAGCTCTAGAAAGTGCTGATTGATGATATTTGAGTATTTTTACCTTGGGAGACTTGTTCATCTTCAACTAAGTATCACTTGACTACCCAAGAACATAAAAAATATGTAGGTCTATAGGCTTTTATGTAATGTTTTTAATTACTGTAATGTTAAATTATTGAATTTTTTTTAACCTCATTTCTTTTGAATGCATTTCCCAGTTTTTCCTCCTTTTTACATATTTTACTACTCCCTGTTTTTATACCTTTTTGTAAAGCACTTTCATTACTCTGCTTTTAGATAAGTGCTATATAAATAAATGGTAAATAAATGGTAAATAGACTGCATTTATATAGCACTTTTCCCAGCTATTAAGCTGTCCAAAGCGCTTTACAGAGTTTGTCTCACATTCACCCATTCACACACACATTCATACACCGTTGGCGGAGGCAGCCATGCAAGGCGCCAACCTGCTCAACGGGAGCAATTAGTTAGGTGTCTTGCTCAAGGACACTACGACAGATTTTTCCCCAGGAGGAGGAGCCACTGCCGCCTCTCCTAATAAAGTTTATTACCTCCGCCAATGGAGCTGGACGGTGGTTATTTCTTCTTATATCACTTTTTATACAAAAAATTTAACTTACTGTATGTGTATGTGTAGCTATATTATATCCAGTATTAACATCTCATAAATCTGGCTTCTGGCTTCTCATAAAAAGGCATGTAACTTCCGAACGGATTCACGCAACACCATGAAACTTTGCGGAAAGGTTGGTCGTGAACTGCTGCCTCAAGGCTGGAACATGCTTCTCCGTCTGCACGTAAACGGGTGTCGTTCGGATACGTTCACGTGGCTGTGTTCTGTTATACTTGAACGTAACATTAACATATTCACTAGTGTCACGTTTAGTAAACCACAATGTACAGAAAACATAGAAGAAATCCGGACGCGGAAATCCGTTTTCACCCCCAGTGAAATTGTAAACAAACCAATTCATTCGTGAAACAAAGAAATGGCATTGTTGCATGTCTCAACAGAAATGGTCTGATTGCTGTCTATTCATATTATGATTGGCATCGTTTACCTGTCTGTTACCTACACTACTCAGACAGCAGTAGCCTATTCATCATCTCATTCCTGTCTATTCATACGATGGTTACCACCGCTCACACCTTCAATAACCGGACTCAGGCATGCTTTTGGAACAGTATCATTATATGAATGGCCGGATGACTCCAGTCTAATGACTGGGACTCAGCTCTGTCGGGAAGCAGCAGGCACTGGCGATGGGACGCTTTATGCTGTGAATACTTACGTTGTATGTTTTTCTTGGATTAAAACCTGACAAATTGTAGCATAGAAAGCCTGCTGTTGTATGTTTTTCTTGTATTAAAACCTGACAAATTGTACCACCAGGACAAAAACATAAAATTTCTGAGAACACCAACAGTGTGAACCTGTTCCTTTGCTTTAAAAAATGCTACTGTAACTAAGAATGAAGGCAAAGACAGAACAGTGTTTCAACAAGGTTTAATTGCAGAATCCAATAACACAGAGTGCAAATCAAAATAAAATAATGGATTTGCACAACACTTTGTGGAGAGGTTAGTCATGGGGCAAGGAAGAACTGATTAATTGTTCACACTGATTGGCCAATGGGGGGTGTGGTATTGGGCATGGCTTCTCACTAAAAGGCATATAACTTCCGAATGGATTCATGTAACACCATCAAACTTTGTGTGCCAATCAGCAGACATAAGAAGAGGCAAACCCTCCATTATTGGCCCAATCAGACAACATGGGGGCACTGGAGAGCTCATTTCTGGTTTAGACAACCGCCCTGACAATTTTTCCAAAACTTGGTCCAGTGGTAGAAGGGCAGCCCTAATGGCCACTGAACAAATAGAGTGCTGATTGGCCACATGGTTTTGCGATAATTTGCATATCTCATGTCCCATTTCAGATACAGTCATGAAAATGTCTGCATCTCCTGATGTGAAACAAGTTGGTAATAGGGATGGAAGAAATTGATCTGAAATGTGGAACTGGCATATCTTGACAATTGCATAGCATTGGCAGAGGTATGCGCTCTACTGAGTGCCATCTAGTTAGAATTCTTGTTTATCTGTTTTAAGGTGGATAATCCCTCTAACTATTGGTAACATACACCTATCAGTGCAACAGCCTGCCCTAGAGGCAACAGACAATCAATGACATCAATGACAGAAACATCACCACCAAAGATAAACATAACTCCAGAGGCATCTAAGGTACTGTACATACAATGTTCTTGAGACATCATGGGTTCAAATCAGGCATTTGTTGCAGGTCAACCCTCTTTCTCTCCTATTTTTATGTCTCTCTCCAGTATAAACAATCTAATAAACCAGAAATGCTATAAAAAATAAGATCAGAAATACAATGAAACCCAGGCTAAAGAATGCTACACGGCATTCTTTAAATAAAGACAATAGCCGTTTGTGAGCTAGTTGTGTCTGGAAAAAGTGACACAGATCTAAAACGGGAATGTATGTGGAAATCATAGTCAAATGGCAGTTACCCCAACTGCACTTCATTCCTATGTTGTAAATCTTTCCATTCTGACAAAGTTAGGTGGGGCTGCAGCGGTGGTAGTGAAGTCTGGTGGGAGAGGGGATTTGGCCAGCCCATCTGACATCACCAGAAAGAGATCCCACCCTGGGACAATATGTCACGCCGACATAAACAAACACAGCACACCATCCGAAGCCCAGCTTAACACAGTCCCAGCCTGCCCAGCACTCTAGCAGCCAAGAATGGAACCAAATGACTCATTCACAATGGCTAAGCATGCCGTTCAGAGATGAGGAGAGCCAATTCAGATTGGGTGTGTGAACTCCAACTGAGGATGCAAACAAAGTTCCAAACTAAACTTGCTCTGCCTCTACCAACAGTGGCATATAGACACAGCTAGAAATATCACTGACCAGTGTGAATTGAAAATAAGCCCTATTTTACTCTCGGGAGACAAAAAAACAAGCTCTACAGTATACAGAAACACGTTGGACCACCGCTGCTAAGGTTTCAAAATGTCTGGTCTGACATCAGGCTTAAAGGAATATTTCAGCGGTAGGGCAAATTTACCTCATTCTCGACTTCTTAGGACGTCTAACAATCACCCCAGATAGTTTTCATCTTCATTGCTCCTGGAATTAGATTTTTTTGATGTATTTGTTGTAAAAAGCACGATTTTAAAAGTCACTCAAAGTCATTCGAACCCACCTCTATTTAACAACACAATGGTGTTGAAAATTTCAGCCTAGTTATCTGTTAAATTAATACAGAAATCGTGCACTAGTTGAACTAGCGGAATTTGACTTCCTAGTTGTTCGCCTGTGATTGACAGGAGGCGGGACAACAGTTGACAAGTTCTGTCCTTGATGCAGACACTTGGCTTCTAGCTGACGCAATCTGGGCACGCAGGGATACCATTGCACTTCCTGCATTGCAGCCACGTGAGATTCAAAAGAATGCAGGAAGTGCAAT
>OMLI01073402.1:0-13357 GCA_900302605.1 Rondeletia loricata | reverse complement strand
TGTGTGTGTGTGTGTGTGTGTGTGTTTCAGTATTCACCTGTGCCCAGTGGACCATTATAGGCCTGTCCATTGAATAATACCATTGATTATGTATTTTTTGTGTCTGTAGTCTGACTTGAGGAACAAGTTGGGTTTGCTGGATGGGAAGATTGAGAAGAACAAGATGGTTATATCTCAAATGAGGGACAAGGAGGACATGCTGAAGGTGATTCTCTCCATGTTTTACAGTGACATTTCCTTTTTTTTAATGCAGGTTATGAATAGGAAACATAGTCAGAAGTCGTGGCCTGAAACCCAAGAGGCTTCAGTAAATAAATAAATTAATTAATGAGTATTTCCTATTCATTTGCAATCCATAACGTCTAGGTTACAAAAGAGAATGTGACAGAAATTACATATGTCTGTCTGTCTTTATATCTATCTATCTATCTATCTATCTATCTATCTATCTATCTATCTATCTGATGGTCCACCCCTAGGACTCGGCGACCAACAGGAAGAGGGCTCTGATGGCTGAGTATCAGCAGATGCGGGACATGTTGGACCGTGATGAGCGCGAGGCCCTGAGCGTGGTGGACCGCGAGCAGGAGAGCGGTCAGACGAAACTCAAGGGCCTTGTGAAGAAGTTCACCGAGAATATTGAGAAGATGAGCAAAGCCAAAGAGTATATCAACAGTCTGCTGGGTCAGGACCAGACCCTGGCCTTCCTACAGGTGAGACGACCTCCGCCACCTAAAGGTGGAGGTAGATCAGAGAAGTCAGTCATAGAATGGACTGAACACCTGCTGTTTTCATGAGCTAGACGGACCAGGTGAATCCAGGTGAAAGCTTTGTCATTGTATTGTCTTTTGTGGCGAACCCCACCCATCTGCCGTCTGAGTAGCCTAAAACAAACTCAAAAGTATTTGCAAATACTACTTGGCTCAGCTCTGCAACTGCTCCTCCTTCATCTCTTCGCCTCTGAAGACATGACTGAGCTGTGTGGAACGACAACACTGTTTTCTCTTGGCTGAATAAACTGGATATTAGTTTCATGTAGTGTGCTCATTAGTTATGTCTCTGTACCGAGCTGACTATAATCACTTGGATGAGGATTGATACCCGAGGGAGAAAATCATCAAAATATTTGCTTGTTAACATTCTTAACATTTCAGGTTAGCGAAACGGTTGCTGGCATAAAACAAGAGCCACATGATCATTTGAGAAGAATAGGTTTGGTTGTTCTCAAGCTCCTCTCAGCTTGTGCACTAGGGTGAGGAAGTGAGGCCTCTTGTTCCATGTGAGACTCGGGCACCATCAAGCTAAAGGCCACTTGGATTTAAATCTCATTCTGGTCTTGGTTGGAAAAGAATGTGGCATTGCAACGCCACAAAACTGTCCCCAAATTTTTTTTTCTCTTCCACAAAGGTTTCAGTTAACCTGCCCTCAGCCGTAGACTTCAGCCCCTACTCCCCTCAATTCACCCTGGACTCCAAGACGGTGACGGCGACACAGGCCTTTGCTGCCATCCTGAAGGAGCATCTGGCACAGATCCTCACACAACCTGTTGAGGCCAGGCTGCGGATACTTAAACAAGGTGAGTGTGCCGCTATGTCTTTTGAAGTGGGAGATTTGACCATTGAAGATGTATTATGAAAGCATAGTGAAGCCAATGATGTCCGTTTAAATTGTTTTTTTGCAGAACTTAACACTGGCATTTTTCCAACTGGTGAGTTGGTGTCATGTGGAAAAATCAAATCCAGATCAAATCAATGATCTATTCCTCAAATTGGTGTTACATTTTGCTGTGGTGGGGTAACCGTTTGAAATCCTGTGTATATATAAAAAGCCAATGTAATGTGAGCATGTGGCGTCTCAACAGGTGGTTTGCTTGTAGGACCATCAGGAACAGTTCCTCTCTCAGGGTTTAGTGTCTTTTCACCTGAGAGAACCTTTCCTCAACCGGGGTTTGGTATGTTCATCTGTCTCACAGACATGCTTCATGATACATATATAAAAGTGTGCCAAGCATTATTTAACACATGACGCCGCGCCAAGGTGATAACGGCATTATGGCTGCACAGTTAAAGAATAAAATGCCTTATCTTTTGCCTAATCCGTTTCAGAAATGCCACTGCCTCCAGGCCAGCAGAGACAAATCAGGTCCCACAGCCCAGGCGCTGCGCTCAGGGCTGGCCAAAAGAAGAGACCTCAAAGTAAGACAATGTCATTAATTACTATGCTTACACACACACACACACACAGTATATATGATTACTGGCCTTACTCTCATTATGAGATTGATATGATTAAGCTGTTTCAATCTATATGAAAAAGGAATGCACCGGTAATATTCCCATTTTCATGCAATCTTCTTGATTTAATATGTCAAGGATCCCTTTCCCTGAACAGTGTGAACGATTAGGGGTTAGCGATTATTAGTGGTTACCATGTTGGAGCTAGACATCATTGCATCATTGCCCCTTCCTCCCTGACTAAACAAAGTAAACCTGTAATATCTGTGCAGTGGCAGGGTGTTCAAATGATGCCATGAAAAGAGATAAGACCGGAGGAGGCTGGTAACCACTCTGCAAACAGAGTGGGACATGACACTCGACGAGCCTCTTTTGGACAATTATGCTCCTCTGTAGAAATAAAATAAAGGTTTACAAATAGGGAGGTAGATGTATTGGAGCATGGTACTGTCATAATTAATAAATAACGTTTCAAAAGGACAACATAGTTAATCACATACTGTAACCAGGAGTGGATTTCCCTTGTTTTGTCTTCTGAAATGAAACTAACGCATTTAAACTTGTCACACTCATTTTCCCCTCAGAAAAGAAGAGTGAAAACATTGACCAAACTCATCCAAAACCTGACCGTATGGAATTTTCTCTTCTCTTCCTTTGCACATTGAATATGTATTTCCTGAATATGTTTCTTGTTGGTCGTGCACACAGTGACCAGACTGTGTCTCCTTACTTCTCAGACTTCATTAATATATCAACATCTTAAAAAATCTGGTCAAGATGTTGATATATCAGTAAAGTATGAGAAATAAGATGCATTACTGCTTCTATCAGTTTTTGTTTGGTGCACAAACTCCACTTTCTTAAAATGAATATTTTTCTTGCCATTATCTTTTACAGAACATTTAACAGCTCTTCAGAATTTTCACCTACTAAACACACTTTTTTTGTGCGCGCCTGCCTTTAGAACAAACCAGAAAGCCTCCCCAAGCTCCAAGAGAGAGTGCGGTAAATATGAGAGGAGCCTGTTCAATGGAAAACCTACTGGATCTAATGAAGAAAGACCAATGCAGAGGCCGATCTCCTGCAAAGGAACCCAAAGGGAAACCAGGTAAACGCCGCCCACCAGGTAAATGCCGCCCACATTCAATAATGTGTGTGCGTGCGTGTGTGTGTTCTGCAGTCTGCCCTCTTGTCAGCGCTTTCATGTTTTCACCACAGTGACACAATGAGGATCGGAGTTTGGTAATGAATGTTTCTTTTTGTCTTCCTCTTCTGTTTTAGAAACCACAGACATCCCCCCAAACATTACCTCTGCTGCAAAAAGAAACGACCTTCTAAAATGTACGTTTATGAGCGTAGCAAGTATTTCCCCTCATATGGTAATATGAAGCAGCAGTTCTCAGTTGCATGGGCTCACCTTTCCTTCCTCTGTCCCAAATAGATGGCACGGTGCTCACCCTGAACCCAAAGACGGCCCACAAACGCATCATACTGAGCGAGGACTTCACTGTGGCCTCTGTGTCAGACGAGCCTAGAAACTACCCCGACTGCCCTGCCCGCTTCTCCGTCTGCTCCCAGGTGCTGACCTCCAAGGGTTTCTCTAGAGGGCGCCACTACTGGGAAGTCAAATTGAGCAGCAACAACTTCATTGGCATAGGCTTAGCTTACAACAGCGTTGACCGCAAAGGCCCCGCCAGCCGACTGGGTCGCAATGCCCAGTCCTGGTGTGTCGAGTGGTTTAACGTCAAGCTGTCGGCCTGGCATGCCAGCAGTGAGACGGTGCTGACGAATGCCAATCCTAAGCGCGTAGGCGTGCTGTTGGATTGCGAGGGGGGAACGGCTACGTTCTACAACGTGGCGGATAGGGCGTATCCCTTCCACTCGTTTGTGTTCCCCTTTGCTGAAACCGTGTATCCAGCCTTCTGGATCTTTTCAAATGGCTCGTCCATTTCTTTGTGCAAGCTGCAGGCGTGAGCAGAGCGTATGCGCACGTGAAATTGTACGTCTATATGCATTACACACACACACACACACGCATACAAACTTCATACCTGCACATGCATGCACCCACTAATTCACGACGGGTAGCCTGTCAGTATAACTTGAGCTTCAAGCGTACGTGCGCCACACACACACACACACAGAGAGCCTTTGATCCTCATTGTTAGCATTACTTTGATTCAATGATAATCACTATGGATATGTATCATTTTGATCATACTAAAATAAGTAACTAAATTCAGTACAGATTTAAAATGATTCAAAGAGTGTGGTAACAATTGTTACGACTTGTATGAAACATTGAGCAGCTGCTCTCTGGACTTTGACCTCTAGCTTGTTTGTGCAGCTCGGCTGTTTATTGCTGTGGAACTTGCTCTAACAAATGTACAGTAACAGGATTGCACAGTGTACTGCAATATAGAAAGTTACACCGACGGTATAGCAATATACTAGTCATTTGTCCATCGAGCTGTTTCGATGTGCGTTTTGTTGTACAAGAGGAATTTTAATTCCTTTATAGTTTTCCAGTTCTTTTGGCTTGAACAAAAGCTGTTCAGTTAAGTGACAGTAGAATGAACACTGGTGAACCCGTCAGCGGCACGGCCAGGTGTCCTGTCACATAAACATTTGTTTCATTCCAAAATAGGATATCCATCATTTGGGGGGGGAAAGCAATGATACCTACCCTTAAAAATGAAAGGAATACTCGCCATTTAATAAGTTGTTAATTCTCTTAATACATTCCATTATCAGATAGTAACAAATAGTCAAATTTTTTCACGCATGGAACCATGAACATTAGGTAATCTTTTTTTTATTTATCCAAAGTGGATATACAGTGTTTTGGAATGAAAACCTTCAAATAAGGCCTTAGTTTCTGGCTTAAACTGAACCAATCATTCACGTCCATCCTCTGTAAAGAAAGGGATGTATTCCCGCCCTGCTGTGAAAAGGAAAGCAGCCATCCAGGCTGGGGAACGATCACTTTGTCCCGAGTCTGAAAGTCTGTTCTGCTTTTAGCAGGTGGAAGCTGGTTTCTGTGGCTGCCTGTCATTCAGAGACTAAATGAAAATAGCATATGGCTTCTTAACAGTATCATCTGCTTATTGTAGTTGATGCTGGTGTTTGTCTCTGAACCTTATTGTACACACACACACAATGCATACTGCACATGTATGTGTTGGTGTGTTTACTCTCTTAACTATACAGACTGTATGTCGGCTGGCTCTAAATGTGTCTTGATAGAGAGAGAACTAAATTAGTGACGTATTTTTCTGACATGTCAATACGTTGTTTGATATGAAGTCTGTAAGCGAAGAGGTTTCCGAATTTCGCAGTGTGGTTATAGTGGTTATAGTTCCTTACGTGTCTTGGTCATATAGACCCTGCTCTTCTCTAGTTCTGTGGGTTTCTCTGAAGGTGGAGGGATATATACAGTAACATTAGAGGACTTGTTTCACGGGTAAATGATCTGTTGCGTGATGACAGAGTTGATCTAGGCCGTTAATGCGTGTTTGCTGAAGGACACCAGTGACATAAGATAGATACAGTGGCTCATGTCCTGATTTGGCACCATGGAGTCCATCAGGTGGGGAACTGGTTGGTCGGTGTGCGTGTTTGATCCTGATTACTACCAAAACTGCAGTGAACCAGATCAAATCCTTCACTTCCTCATTTAGAGTGGTACCAGCTGTATAAGTGTCTACCTTCAGGACTGGGTGACTTCAGTCAGGCAGAGAATACAGGTCTACCTTCAGGACTGGGTGACTTCAGTCAGGCAGAGAGTACAGGTCTACCTTCAGGACTGGGTGACTTCAGTCAGGCAGAGAGTACAGGTCTACCTTCAGGACTGGGTGACTTCAGTCAGGCAGAGAGTACAGGTCTACCTTCAGGACTGGGTGACTTCAGTCAGGCAGAGAGTACAGGTCTACCTTCAGGACTGGGTGACTTCAGTCAGGCAGAGAGTACAGGTCTACCTTCAGGACTGGGTGATTTCAGTCAGGCAGAGAGTACAGGTCTACCTTCAGGACTGGGTGATTTCAGTCAGGCAGAGAGTACAGGTCTACCTTCAGGACTGGGTGATTTCAGTTACGTTATCCCAGCGGTGTTTGGGAAACAGTTCTTTTGACAAAGGTGGATGACATTACGTTCAAATGTCACTACATTTAAGGCGTTTAGAAGACACTGTTATCCAGAGTGACTTAATGAGTAAGCAGGTAGGGCTTCAGACACATGGTTGGCTGGTTTTCTGTTCGGGTTACCTGCCAACCCAGTTAAGGTTCTGACCCTTCCTTTTAAAAACGAGGTCACATGGGAATATTTGCAGGCACATCACTGCAAGTCGGGTTCGAACCTGCACGGTGGAACCCAATATTTTTGCCAGTTTGCCATCGCCTATCTTCACAGTGTAAGACTTTGGTTTGGGATAGCTAGCTATGTGAAACTATTCAGAGCTTTCCCATGCTATGGTCAGTGTCCAAGTCTTAGGTATGGTGTTTTGACTGGTTTACTTTACTACCAAGGCTAAATGACATAATCTTGGTTTCCATGGTTATCAGATTCAAAGTCATTTTTGCATGCAAGTTTTGACTTTAGCCTAACGGTTCTGGCTAGTTCAACAAGAATCAGATTCAGCCATGTTAGTCTTAATGTTCAGACTAAAATGAAACTGTATGATTGTGTGTATATATACATATATATATATATATGCAACTTCATTGTGTATCTAGTGCTGAAATTAAATTCATTGTTCTTCACACTGGATATTTCATGTTGAGTTGATTATTAAGTTGGTGTTAGTATACTTATGCCATATACGTTGTATGCCACCTATCAGGAGCATGTTGCATGATTAATAGCACACACAATCTTCCTTCATACGTACATGTGCATGCATCCACCAGTTTAAGACGAGTTGTTAGTGCTGCTGTGAAGTATTGTACTGTGACCCGTGTTTGCGGATCATAACAGTGGTCTTTTCCCTTAAAGTCTTGCAGTCAATTATTGTACGACATAATTAAAACAAGACACATGGCTTATATATGAAAATATTTATGGGAATGTCTTCAAATTCAAAACATCATCGCTTCATTACATTCAGTTCAATCCAAGTCTGTTTTTAACATCTGTTGTAACAAATTCACAGAACATTTCTTTACGATAATTTCTTTAAATAAATTCTTTTTGAATGATTGTTACCAATAAAAGCTTCTTTTCTCTCACTCTGTTCCTTTAGCTTTTCATGTGTTTGGCAAAAGCCAGAGAGGGCTTACTCTTACGACCATTTGGTAGTCAAGGTGAACTTAATGTTTCTACAGCCGAACATGCTGTTTCTCACCTATTCTCATTACTCTTTTAGAGTTCTCTTCAAAAATTCACTTTTTTGTGTACAGTGGTTTGACAGCAAAAAGGTAAGCATTAGCAAATGTATATTGTTAGTCGATAATGAAAACATTTCGGTACACAACACTATGAAATGGCAGCATCAGCCAGCAACAGATTAATCTTGAAGCCCAGTGCTAAATCACTTGTCTGTCAGGAGGGATAGAAGGAGTATCACACAGTTACTGCCGCTCTTACCAAATGAAAGTGTACATAAATACTATTTTGACATCAGCCAAGATTTGACACCACAAACTATCTTGACAACTATTGATCTGGAAACATTCAAAACAATCAGTAACATCACAGTCCACCCATCCCCCTCTCATTTTCCAACATATTCCGCAAGCACAGGCATTACGCGGCTAATAACTGATCTCTAGTCAGCCTTACGAACATAATGGTCGTCAGATTTATCAGTCCTGACCGGTAAATGTACTCCAAATTCATAGTAAAGCACTAACATTCTACAGACGTTTCTAATATGGCCGTGAGCAACAGGAAAGGGAATCACCTCCACCTGTACTTTCTAAAAATGGCAATATTGATATTCCCAACAGGTAGGCTACTGTAGCAAACTGCAAAACAAATGACCTCTTTCTAGCATTTGATTATGTAGAATACAGAAAAGATGCAACCGATAAAAGTCGATACTCACGAAACAATGTGACCTAACCGTAACAGAATCAAGTACATGCAACTAACTGATGGTATGTAGAGGTTTGAGTATATGATGGCCCTATTTGGGCCTGTCCTTCTATAGAAAATGCTGTCTCTAGGACGCCACCATGTGGTTAGTGTTGCAAGGAAAATCAGGTGAAAAACACAAATGTTAAAATACATGCGGACTGCATGAATAACTTAAAACATTATAATCCTATAAGCAGTATCACATTCAGCAGTTAAATGGCAACGGTAAACTTAAATAAATAAAAAATTTCTATGCTTTTATAAACTATTTTCTATGCAGTGTAGGTGCCAAAACAGTGCAACACAAAACATGTAAACGAGGAAATATGTAAAGAAGAGGAAAAACATGAAGCATGATTTTACATGGATCATCCAAATAACGGCTACTTGGCAGTATTTCCTAAATTAACCCCGTCAGGTTAGGCTGTTTCCTGAAGTTGTTACAGGGAAATGTGTAGACCGGTTTTAATACTATCTTTTAGTACAACACAGCTTCTTGTGACAGTGCATCGTGAAGTAAACAAAGTCAACATAAAATGTCCAGTGATTGACAAACACATAGTAGTTGGAGTAACAGAGCCCTTGCTCCCTCCAGGCTCAGAGACCTTTTGGCCTATATGCATCACACATTTCAAAGTGCTGATCTTAGGAGACAAAAGCAGGAGAGACTATCAACATTCTGATAGGGAGCCTGAAACTGGATTTCAACAGATATCCTGTACAGTGCGATGAGTCCACCAGCACTCTCTTTCACGCAGAAAATGTGCCTGCTGTTTTTCTTTAATCTATACTTTGTTATTTATGTTTGTTTACGCTCTTTGTGGGAGAAAAACTCACTTATGGGCAATAAAGTTACATTCGTACCTTCAGTCAAAGCCCTACTTCACACTGTGACAACACTGTCCTCTCCTGTGTTTCCCAACTGGTACTGATTTAGACTTGGCTTTGCCTGAAGGGTCAAAATGAATGAGACGGTCAATGGAGCCTCGTCAGCTTGTTAAAAATGGGCCACTGATGCCTGTTGGGCAGCACTGGGCATCTGTCTGTAACTACAGTATACTCAACTATGTACTGTAACTATGGCACAAGGGATCAGTGCAAGTAGACAATCTTCCTCCAAAACATTCACCTTCTCCTGACTGCCTCACCTGTGTAGGGGGAATTGCCTGAGCTCTGGGTTACAACATATGGGGAGTGTGGAGGTATAAGATTACAAAAATAAAAAAATCACACCAGCCCAATTCCAAACTAACCTCTCTAACGCCTGGATCCAACAATGAGATAAAAGATATGACAGGATTATATAGATTATATAGGAAAATGATAATAGGTATTCTCATCGGTGAGATCGGAGGTGAAGCTGTCAGGTGCGTTCAAAGGTGCAAGAGAAGAAGAACTAGACACCTGATAATAGGATCCATTGCAAATGAGGGATTAATGGAAATTGTGCCAAAGAAAGAAGACGGAAAGTAAGATAACGAGCTTCAGATCAGATTATATTTTCGGGTGGGTCATGCACGGGCGGAGGCGGGCCCCAGGGTGGGGCTCTCCGTCTCGGAGGCACTGGATTCGTCGTCGTCATCGTCCGTCTGCTCGGCGCTGTGGTAACACATGAGGGCCTGGGTCTTGTGGGTGATGGTGATGGTGCAGGGGCCTTGGGCCCACGGCTCTCCATCCACCTGCATGGGCATCCTGGAGCTCTTCAGAACCAGCTACAGCAGATGCAGGGAGAGTAATCTCGTCAGTATGTCTCTGTAAGGTGATCGCCCCGATGTACTTGGTGATTAAAAGGTAAAGTCCACCCTTGCATACTCCCACACTGTTATATATCATCAATTTGTGATGTTCAATGCATTCCAGGAGTTATTTTGTTATTTTCCTTCAACCTGCCTCTTCCACTTGTACTTCAGTTACTGATTTCCTACATTTCCCAGAATGACTTTCGACAACCCTCAGAGAACGGGCCTGAACTTGTTACATTCGGCTTGTTGGTTATACATGTAAGTGGAGAGAGCAATAGTGATAGCAATAGCAGAGTGAGAGTTTTTCCAGTCAAGAAAATGTGAGAGTCGGACCCCTTACTCAAAACTCAACATGTCTTGTGGCTGCATTGCATTCTGGTCTATTGAGGCTGTTGTCGGTGGAGAAGTTGGTGTCTTTGTCTCTTCTACAATAGATTTCTCCCTGTATGATTGTTGATGTTGCTGCAAAATGGTGAGTCTAGAAAGAAGCCCTTGCTCTTTGACTTTGAGCGACTGAGACAAAACCCTGACATTTACTGTTGATGTTTTATATAGTTGAAAAACGTTCTACTATCAAACTATTGTAGCTGCATTGGAAATGTATATCGACGCGTCTACGTTTGGCCAGTTCTAAGAAAAACGCACCACCAAACAAAACGAACCCAGAAATGCAAGGTACATCACCAATAGCTGCTTTTAACAGTGTTGACGTGTTTTAGGGTGGATCTTTCCTTTAAAGTGAGTCTGATTCTGATATTGAAGCATTTACGATTTCCAATCTAGAAGAGAAAACAAGTTTCTAAAGGATATGAGCACACATTATGCTTAATCAAATTAGATCAAATTCGATTCTGAAATGCTATAACCAGGCAAATAGCACAGTGTAAGCTAATTACACATATTGTCCTGTTCCATACCCAATTACTGAGGTAAACAGGAAGTGTTGTGGTGGGAGTGTGTGTGGTTATCACCTCACCCGGACAGTGTGGGCCTGACCCAGCCGTACAGGGTTGGCTAGCTTGACCTGGATCTGAGCACAGTGGAAGGAGCCAAACACTCCCACCACCTCCAGCAGACCATCATCCAGCCTGGGAGGGCAATGACACGGCAGCACAGGAAAAAGGAGAGGAGGAGATGGTGAAACACAGAAACAACACTGCTGGTCGCTGCTAGTTGCCACGGTAACCATGAGAACTTAGTATAAACGCTCCATTCGGAAAAACATAGTACAAAATGTTGGATAACTGGCAAAATTTCCCTGTGGGATAATAAAGTATTCTATTCTATGGATTAATTGATCCAATGCAAAGAGCAAGGTAAAAAGAAACCTGATAAAACAGCTCAGTCCCAAACCTCCTTCATTATGTTATCCTAAAACACTTATCAGTTAATGACATCATGCTCTCTGTTGTCCTGTATGAAAGTGGCGGTCTTACCGTGTGGGGGGGCAGGGCTCGTCTCCCATGCCCTCCCACAGTCTGCAGCCCCCACCCCAGTAACCAATGTTACAAACAATGATGCCCTCCAGGCTGGGCAGCGCCACCCTCTCCCCATCCAACTCCAGCTGTGGTGGGGGAACGAACACACGCGCACACACACACACACACACACACACACACACACACAGTATTGGTAGAATTTCAACTTGAGAGGTAAAGGGACACTTAATGAAAAACAAAGCTAATATATCTTATACATTATTCCATGCATAATCCATAACTAAGCAGCACAACTTTGTTTGGGATAAGAGATACAGAGTTTTTCGAGTGTGACATTGTCTACAGAGTCTAAGTCAAACGTCATCTAGACACTTTTAATTTTGTTCATTAACACTTGAAGAAATCATAGCAATGACACTCAAGGCCTCAGCGGGAGATATATACTTACAAAAGGTTTTTTGGGAATTCAATTACAACAAAGCATTATAGCCAAATATCTAAAACTACAGACCAAAACAAATATCTTTGTAGGAGAAGGTAAGAACTTTAGTTATTGAGGTAAATTATCAGTGCATGCCCCTTGCAGCAACAAGCTTTGCGACAGTTCAAAAATACAACTAGCAAACTCTAGAGGCCGCTATAAACTACATATAGTAGCTTTAACCAGGCAAGTCAATTAAGATCACATTCTTATTTAAAATGACTGCCTGGCAAGAGGAAAGGGGACAAAAAAAAGGAAGACAATACATTTAAGAAGCAAAAAAAAACACTTGGCATAATTCCGAGATTTTCAGCCAAGAGTACCACAACTATTGAATGAAATGTTAGCCGATTCAGTTTGGGTCTGCTTATGAACCATAGAGGTGAAAGCACAATAAACAGATTCGTTTCATCACACCAACATGGCTACTGTACCTCAATCCTCTTATCCAGATCCTTACATTCCTGCACTAAACAATCTTTGGTGCCATACAGGAAATATACAACCTGGAGAAAGAGTGAAAATGTTTACAAACATAGAAAACATTTGTGCAAATGTTTACAAACATTTGCATAAATATAAAGAAAGCACTTTGTTTCATTGAAATGTTTCTGACAATGAGAAAACAATATAGCATCACTACCATCTTTTCAGATACCCAACACATTCAACGTCCTTGTATTCATATTCAAATCAACATTTGCACATGGAAATGTATTGAAATGAAGCGGTTCCAGCTCTCTGACCTTGTTGATGATGCGGCTGGAGAAGAAGGAGGGCGTTTTCTCGCGGTGCGTATGGAAGTTCAGAGCCATCAGAGCGTCTGGCCCCACAGAGAAGTAGTTATTCATGGTCAGAACCTGGGGAAGACATATACTGGGTAGGGTTGTCAAAAGTATCAATACTATCGAAGTATCGAGATACCATATTTTTTGTATCGAACATATTACGTATTTTTAAAGTATTGAAGTATCGAAAGTAGCTATTTAACCTATCAGAAGTCATAAATGCTCTTATAAACTCTAAAATGACTATATAGCTATGTGACAGGGCAGCTGTCTGCTCGCTCGCCCCCCAGCTAGGAATCGAGCGTTGGAATATGACGTTATTGATAACAACCTATAGTGCGGAACTGTGTAAGCTGCATCGCATCTATGACACTGTGTCTCCTGGTTCTAATGCAAACAACCTTTCCTTTTCTGCATCGGATGCGCTGTGTGATTCAAAAGTTGTTTATTAAAACAACATTATCCTACACTGAACAAAAATATAAACGCAACACTTTTGTTTTTGCTCCAATTTTTCATGAGCTGAAATCAAAGAGCTAAGACTTTTTCTATGTACACAAAAGGCCTATTTCTCTCAAATTTTGTTCACAAATTTGTTTAA